>APFE031298348.1:0-64230 GCA_000404065.3 Pinus taeda | reverse complement strand
TTTGAGCTGCCATCAAGGGCATACTCAAGCCTCAAACCATTGAACACCATCGATGAAATAGATGTGATAAGAACTTGAGATCCGTATCAAGAATAAGAAACTTCGAATTCCTCCTCCTAGTATACTGTTCTTGCTTGATCACCTATGCTCCAATACCATGTAGAAATTTCACCTGTAGAACAAATCAATAATGCAATGTCCTAAAGCATAATACTTTTTCTACTTATACAAAACATTAAGCGGAAGCATAATCAAAGTCATGAGAAACATCAAGTAGAAACATGCATAACTGATCAAGAGAATTAATCACACATAACACAAGATATATCCAGGGGAAACACCAACATAAAATCCCAACCATGTATTATCAATCAAGTGGAAATCCTCTTCACAATACAAAAATAATTAGCTCTTATGCTATTTAGTTCTCAATAAAATATTAAGATATGAAGATATGTCTCATGAACCACCCAAGCCTTGTTTATATAGGCTTCCCCTATGGTCCTTATGTAGTTTTCTTAGGAAATAATAACAAAAGCACATGCTATTAATTCCAACATACCAAAAACAGCCAATGGTCCAACTACGTATTCCTTGAGAACACTAGTTCCTCAACCATGCAAAAAATACTTACTAGAAATAGTTAAGCATCTGATAGTACACTGTCCCACATCTGATCTCAACTAGGTCTTTGACAGAACTGACATGCAACAGTTATCCATAAGTGAATTCTCAGTTATCTAAAATAATAGTTGTCACATGCATGCAAGCATTAACAAACTATATTTTATTATTTTAACAACTTGTTAAAATAATCTAATTGGACTTGACTATATACAACTAAGTCAACTGATTCTCTCATTATAGAACCCATGCTTATTCCCTCAATCAGTGGAGGAAACTCATGTGCATGCTCACAAAGACTTCAAATTTAGATTTCCTTAATTAATTAACTCAACTGAATTAATTAATTAATATTTCCAACTGCTGTTAAGACCAAAATTAATTTTACTTCCTATAGATAGATTAGGGACTACTATAAATAGGAAGGGACCCAGAAATGCTACTTTTAGACATGTTATTTTTAGCATTTCTTGTTGCACACTTTTCAACAGAATGGCAATGACAAATTTGGTCCTCTAAGAATGGGTGCTATAAACATTTTATCTTTTAGTTTTTCAAATGCATTTTGACAATTTGTAGTCCATTGAAACTCAATGTCTTTTGCAAGTAATTTGAACAAGGATAAAGCTATTTTGCTGAAGTTTTCAATGAATCTTCTATAGTAGCCTACATATCCCAAGAAATTTCTTACTTCTTTCTATGTTTTTGGTGGCATTAAGTTTAGAATGAATTGTATCATTGTTGGGTCTACCTTAATTCCAGAAAAAGAAATGTGGTGTCTCAACACTATCCGTTCGTTAACATCATAAAACATTTTTTATTGCTAAGGGATAAGTTTTTCTCTATGCATATTTTTAGAAATTTTCCAATATTTTTTGAACAATCATCAAATGTACTTCCATAAACTATAAAATTATCCATGTAGACTTCAACACATTCATGTATAAGATCTATAATGATAGCTAGGACTACTCTTTGAAATGTAGCAGGTGCATTACATAGTCCAAAAGTTAAAATATTATAAGCATATGTTCCTCGTGGACAAGTAAATGTAGTTTTATCATGATATTCTAATTCTATCTTAATCTGATTGTATCCACTAAATCCATCAAGAAAGGATAACAATTTTTTCCTTGCTAATGAGTCTAGTACTTGATCAATGAATGTTAGTGGGAAATGATTTTTCAATGTTTCTTTGTTCAATTCCCTATAGTCTACACATATTCTCCATTTGCCATTTTTCTTTGGCACCACAACTACGGGAGAAACCCATTGACTATCAGAGATAGGGTAGATAAATCCTACCTGTAATAGTTTCTGCAACTGCTCTTTCACTATATCCTTCATCATTGGATGCATTTTTCTTTGTGGTTGTCTTACTGGTTTTATTATTTCATCTGTGTAAATGTGATGGATACACGTTTTTGGATGGATTCCTTGCATGTCTGTATAGTCCCAGGCAAAAGCTTTTGAATATTTCTACAATAATGCAATTACATGTTGTTCTTGTGATGATTGTAGATTATTACCAATATTTAAATTCTTTCCAAGATTGATTTCAATTATTTTTCTTTGAGAATTGGCATTGAGTTCATCGGAAAAATGCTTTCAAATGAATTTTGTAATGATTGAACAATACAATTTTCTTGAAAACATTGATTTAAAAGATAATTTTCATTTTCATATTGTGTTATTTGTAGTTGTTTACAAATATCAGGTTCTGAGATAAAAAGGTTTATTAAATCCTCAGTTTCTTCTTCTTCTCTAAAATTAAAGGCTTGATTAATGCTTAAAACAGGTAGAGTTTCTTCCTGTTGATCATCAAGACATGATAGAAAAGAAGGCGATTGAGCAAGAGGATAGAGTGTGATATGTTTCCTTTCGTCTCCATGTGCTATAATCATGCTTCCCAATCTGCATCCAATGAAGGCACATGTTGTGGCTAACCATGGTCTGCCAAGAATTAAATGATGGCCTCCTATATTAGTTTTTGGTTGCAAGATTAGAAAGTCTACAAGATATTCCCATGAATCCAAATAAACAATGATGTCTTCAAGTATTCATTCTGGTACAACTTTAGGTCTATCTGCTAGTTCTAAAATTGTAGTAGTAGGTCAGATATTTGGTAGTTTTAAATACTTCATAGTTTCTATTATCATGCCATTTAAACAGCTCCTAGATCAATTAAAGTTTTAGGAACTG
Organism: Pinus taeda; assembly: GCA_000404065.3. Lineage (NCBI taxonomy): Eukaryota > Viridiplantae > Streptophyta > Pinopsida > Pinales > Pinaceae > Pinus > Pinus taeda. The sequence continues at coordinate 61,404 of APFE031298348.1, read as the reverse complement.
ATTGAAATGGTAACCATAGGTATCCCTAGTTCAATATATTTTTCAATTGTTGTTTTTGCAGACATGAGACTAGCTAGTTTTCCAATGACCGGGATTTTGGGTGGATCTCTTTTCTTTCTCCCAGTTTTCTTAGTACATAATTCCTTTATTGTTTTTGTATAAATTGGAATATCTTTTATAGCTTGCAACAAAGGAATTGTGACATAGGAATTATTTAATTCATCTATGATATCAAATTCAAGAAGAGAAATTGAAGTTTTCTAATCGACTAACCTTTCTAAGAAAGGTGGTGTTTGAGTCATAATAGTTTTGTTTTTCTGAATTTTATTCCTTGGATTAGACTTTTCAGATTGTTCTCCTTCTTCAATTTGTTCTTCTATGATTGATGGAGATTTTTTTTGTAGAAATTTTCTTGACCTCAAGTGGATGCTTTGAATAGGAAGAATAGAATATGTAGGAAATAATGTTGTTTCTTCCACATTATAAGCTAGCCTCTCCACTTTGTTACTTGGATTTTCTACTGGCTAAGCTAGTAATTGAGTTGTCTGGGTGGTGGTTGGTTAGAAGGAAGTTGAAGCTGCTGAGGTTGAATTAGTATAGGCATTGATTGTTGTGTGAATGGATTTGATTGAGGGGATTGCTAGAATTGTTGATATGGAAATAATTGTTGAGAATATGGTTGTTGATATGATTGTTGAGGATAAGATTGATATTGTTGAGAGTAAACTTTTCGGGGAGGTTGAGCTCCATAAGCATATCCTCGCCAACTTTTTGAAGGTTAGTTTTGGTTTTGTCGAGGAGGCCAAACTTTCCATGGCATAATAGTATTCCATGAATTTTTATATTGAAAATTCTAGGGAATTTTTTGTGGAAACTGTTGAGATGTACCTACAAAACGTGGTTGCCAAGCTCTTCTTGGTGCCATATAATAAAATCCTTGAGCTTATTCTAATTGGCATGCTTGCAACTCTTTTAATGTTGGAAAATTGTCTGCAACATAATTTTCTATACAAATTCCACAAACATGTATATTATCCAAAGGACATTCTCGTAAAAGATTCTTCTTCCTACACTTAGGATGAAATATTGACATTGTTGTTTTTTCTTGTTGTTGTTTCTTCTTTGATTTTAATATATCAACTTGTGTTCCTAAGGTGCTCAAAAGATCTGTTTTAAAGTTTTCTAACAAACTCCCTATTTTTTCTCTTGTCACTCCTCTTGTCAGTGATTTAGAAGCTCTAGAAGTTATATCTCTTTTTTCTATTTTGGCTCTACCTTTAGAGTACTTTTGACATAATTCAACAATTTCATCAAATACAAGTATGAAATATCTCCTTTACCCATTACATTGAGAATATCAAGATATGCACGTATTCCTTTGAAAAAAAAATGTTCTAACGGTATAAGGATTTAGAGAATGTTGTTTGGATTTTTGCAGGTTGTAAAGAAATCGTTCTAAATATTCTTCCAAACTCTCATCTTCTTGTTGAGACATTCTAAAAATACCTTCTTTTGAATCTCTAGGCCTACAATAGGCTTGATATTTCTTAAGAAATTGTTCTTCATTTCTTCTCAAGAAGTAATAGAGTGTTCCTATAATCCCATAAACCATTTTAGTGCAGCTGATTTAAGAGTACCAAGAAAAAGATGAAGCTTATGTGTATCATCGGTATAACGATAAGTTCTACATAAGATATCAAATTCAAATATGAATGAAACAAGATCTTCAGAAGACATTCCATATAAATTTTGTAAAATTGAAGGTGGAATATTGTTCATTTTTACCTCTTCTACTAGAATTTCTCTAGTATCTACAGTGGGAAATCCAAAAGTAGCTTCTTCATCATTTTCGATTTCTACATCTTGTCTTCTCTTATGATGATATTCTCTTTTGGCATCTTCTTCTTTTTTCGTTTCTGCTTCTCTACTTACCTCTTCTTCTTTTTGTTTCTTTTCATATTGTAACCTTTGTTTTAGAGTGAGGATGTTATATCCTTGCCCTTCGTCTGCCATGTCTTTCTCAGTAGTTTCAAATGTTTAAATAACGACTTGAAATTCAACTTGTTTTATTTGTTCAAAGACAGGTTGATCTATCTATTCAAGAACGGGATGATCACTTTTCTTTCCTGTCTCTCTTTGTTTTCCTATGGAAAATGTTCCTATGTGTTTTTGTTTTCTCTTCACTTCATAAGCTAACAAAGTTTGTCTTTCAACAAGAGTTAATCTTTGTCCTGAAATTTTTTTTTCTTCTAACTCCTCCAAAGTTGGTTTTCCAACAATTGGTGTAGTTAATTCAAATGGAGGTAGTCCTGCTTCTACCAATGGTTTAGTAATTGGGGGGTCTTGCTTTTTGTATCTACCATTTTCATCTCTTTGTCTAGGCATAAATGGCCATAATGAAAAACCCTATTTACTTTTTATGGTTTTTTTTGTTGTTGTTTTGTTTTGTTTTATTTTTGTTTTTGTTTTTTTTATGTTTTTGCTTAAAGCTTCCTATTTTGATTAAATCTGAATATGCTTCCTCGGAAATGGCACCAAAAATGTAAGTTCACCTAAGGAACTTTCAACTACAGCTAAATTATGAGAATATCCACAGCATGAACAACAACTAAAATAGTAGATAGTATTCTTCAAATTATCAAAAATTCTCCAAGAGTCTGAATACAAATTACATATATGAATGGTTCATAAACTCAATTTAAATAAGAAAATCATCAACAAACTTTGCTACAATGGATCTAACCATCTTATCTACCCTAATCCATCCATCTAGGTCGAACTCATCAAGTTTGGTTCATCTGCCCCTTTTCAATAGGGATTTCTAAATAACAGGTCAAGTTTGACCAACATTGATCGGGCCTGTGTTTTCTTAGTTTGATGGAACCAATAGGTGTTCCTCCATTTGTGGTTCCTAAGCTTTCCAAATATGTGTTCATCTCTCGCCCAGGTGTCCTACACATATGACTTTAACAGAGCTATTACGGGAATTTTTAATGCGGTCCAAATTTACTCTTAAAACCCAATTTTTACAGAATTTTCTAAAAATTGAAAAACTTAATTTAGTTACCTGAATATGAAAAATAAGAGTAAAATGAAGCATATGTAAGTGAAATAGGATTCAATATGGTGTTAAACGAATGGGTTTAGGATGGGCAAAAATGACCAAAATTGAGGGCCAACAGTGCTCTTTTGGTGCGGAAGAAGTCAAGTATTTGGGACACATTGTGGGTCATGAAGGAGTGAGGGTTGATTCAAAAAATATTAGGAAATGCAAGATTGGCCCCAACCAAAAACCTTGAAGAGTTTGAGGGAATTCTTGGGTCTCACTGGCTACTATCACAAATGTGTCCGCAATTATGGTTGCATTGCTAGACCCCTCACTAATCTTCTCATGAAAAATTCATTTTTCTAAACTAATGTTACTCAGGAGGGCTTCTTGGCTCTCAAACATGCCATGTGCTCCACTCTCGTATTAGCCATACCATACTTCACTAAATATTTTGTGATTGAATGTGATGCTTCCGGTACTAGTATTGGTGATGTATTAATGCAGGAAAGTAGACCATTGGATTTCACCAAGCAACAACTCAGTGGAAAAAATCTAGGTCAATCCACTTATGAGAAATAAATTATGGGCATATTACATATGGTAGACACCTGACGACCATACTTGTTGGGCTAACGTTTCCAAATCCGCACGGACCATCAAAGCCTAAAATAATTTATGGAGCAACGTCTATCATCGCCACAGTAAAATAAATGGCTTGTCAAAATGTTGGGATATGTTTATGAGATAATTTAAAAGAAAAGGGCATGACAACATAGTGGTTGATGCTTTATCATGCCAATTTGAGGATGAGAGCACCGTGCTATCAATCTCTCTACCCATCTTAGATTGGATTGAAGATGCCTGCAAGGAATGGTTCTCCCACCCCTCTTTCCCAACTCTTTAATAACTTAAGAGAAGATCACGATTCCTCAGTCAACTAGTCTTGGAAGGATGAGATTATTTGCTACAAGGATTGAGTAGTTATATCACTGACTCCACCCTCAAAACATGCATCTTGGATGAGCTACAATCATCTCCAATTGTATGACATTCAGGCTTTCAGAAGACTTATGCTCGTGCACGTCATTCTTTATTTTGAACTGTAATGAAAAGAAACATTCTTACTTTTGTAGATGAATGTGATGTGCACCAATGCGACAAAGGGGAAACAATCAAGTTATTGGGAACCTTACAAACATTCCCACTCCTTGCCTCTATCTGGATGGATTTTTCGATAGATTTCATCATTGGTCTCCCAAAGTCAGGAAACAAATCAGTCACATGGTGGTCATGGAAAAACTTTCTAAATATGCTCATTTTTGTGCTCTACCATACCCATTTACCCCCACTTTGGTGGCTCAAGTTTTCTTGGACCAGATCTTCAAATTGCATGGCATGATGACTTCCACTGTGTTTGATCATGACCCCACTTTCACCGATAAATTTTAGCAAGAATTTTTCAAGCTACAAGGCATGCAACTCCAACTAAGTATTGCGTATCATCCCCAAACAGACGGTCAAATAGAAGTAGTCAACAAATGTTTGGAGACATATCTAAGGTGCTTCACTTTAGAAAAGCAATAGAAAATATGGGTACAATGGCTACCTTTAGCTGAATGGTGGTATAATGCTATCTATCATGAAGCCACCAAGATGAATCCATATGAGGCAGTGCATGGCCAACTCCTACCTTCACCTATTTCTTATATCCCTAGTTGTTCTAAAGTACAAGTAGTTGATCAACTCCTATAGAACCGTGCCACCATGATATCTCATCTCAAAGATCATCTACATCAAGCTAAGAACCGAATGAAGCAACAAGAAAACCAACATCGTTCTGAGTGCGCATTTCACGAAGGAGATTAGGTATTCTTGTGATTTCAACCATATAAGCAACATCTCTCAAAGAAAAGGGTTTCTAGAAACTAGAACCAAAATTATATGGACCTTATCAGATACTTTAGTGCATAGGAGCAGTCACCTACAAACTAGCCTTGCCACCTACTTCAACAATCCATCCGGTCTTCCATGTATTATGCCTCAAGAAAGTGGCGGGGAAAACTTGTAGTCTTCAAACAATTCTACCCAAATTAGATGAGGAAGGCTCACTTTGGCTCCGACTAGAACAGGCCCTCGATACTCATGAAATATGTCTCCGTGACCGCACAATCAAGGAACTCCTCATCAAGTGGAAAGACACATCTCTAAAAGATGCAATCTTGGAACTAGCCACTATTCTTCAGCAGTTTCCACAGCTTCAACCTTGAGGACAAGACTGCTTTTGCTGGGGGAGGGTATGTTACGGTTCAACCCTAACCCCTTTATTTATGTAATAATCCCAATGGGGTGAGTCAAAGTCATAGTTAGTTAAAGAGCCAATAAAACACGTATTAATAATTGTAAGTGGTTGACCTGCATAAGAGAAAAGGGACCACAGTTAGTTGTAAACAGGCCATAGTTAATAAATTAAGTGGTTAACCTGTTTTATGCAAGGGACCCCTAGTAGTTAGGGTTTTGGATGTCATTTAGCTATAAATATTCTTAGTTAGTAAGGGAAATATCATCGAGTCTTATTGTAATTAAGATTTTCTCTACTGGAGGTTTCCCCCTCGAAGAGATAAGTGAACATTGAATCTGTTTTTGAATAATAAAATACTTTGCAGTTTTTCTCATTTCATGTGATAATTTTGTGTTATGGCATATATTTCTTCGTATTTCTGGTATTTTGTATTTCTTGTAGGTCAAGAGCATAACATCCTAAGATGGGAGAAGAGGACTCAAATATTAACAACATGTCATCATATGAAACAACAAGTCCAAAAATGTTTCTAGAATTAAGAGGAATTAGAGATGAAGAAACAACAACATTCAAGGACTATACCAAAGGTTGAAGAGGTGAAAATATGGTTATTTCTTTCCTATGGTTATAAAGATAGTCCCAAAAGTGCTATAAATTGTCTAACGAAATGTGAAAGGTGACTAAGAACACTTTGGAATGAGTGGAATTCCTTACATTGCAATCCTCAAATTAATGGAGTGCCAAGAGGCCATTAAAGAGGGAGTGTTAAAATAGCATGGTGCATCTTCTAATTGAAGTTTTTGACGACCAAAATGTTGTGAAGGGTGAGGTGTGATATAAATGTAGCAACCCCGATTTAAAATATACAAATAATTCCATCAATTTATATGATTAATAATTAACACCCAATTATTCAACTATTTAACATAAAATTTTCAAAAAACATGAGCATATAAAACTTACCTGTATTGACGATATTTCTTACTTGTGATTTTTGAGTTGATTGCTCTTCGAATCCCACTAGCTCTCACTAAGTTTTGGGAACGACTCTCTGCCCAATCGTAGGTTTAGCTACACATAATCTTTCTATAGCTAGCCACCCTCGAGCCTTCAATCAACGTAATACTGTCAGGGAATCCTTTCTCTCGCAACACTTTTATCCCAAGAGAATGGATGAAGGAATGATGAATCTCATCTTCTTCATCGTCCATTAAATAGACCAAAAAAATGGAAAGGGGCCCGCACACACATATTCCATGTGTCAACATGCAACTTTTATTTCTTTATTTTAAGTTTTACTTAATTTAATATTTCTCTTAATTTAACTTTATTATTTTATTCATTTTTACCTTTTGTTAATTTTACTTAATTTTATTATTTTTATAGTTTACTTTTATATATATTTTATTTACAACTCTAGTTTATTATTTACTCTCTTTTTTTTTATAAATTTTTTTTGTGACTAATGGAACTGGCAACGACAGTGGTATCGTACTCGCATTACATGGGGTTGAATCCCACCGGCTGCCACTATAATCTCTAGGAGGAACCGCCCAGCTCGCAAGAATGGCCCTCGGTTAAGATGAGACTCGAACTCGTGACCTGCATAGCGGCACGGACGACTTAGTAGATCGTTTGCTAGCCACCAAACCAAACCTTTGCGGGCTTATTTATTTATTATTATTATATTCTCTTCATTATTTTATTATTTATTTACTATTATTATATTTTTTTCTTTATTTACTATTTATTTACCATTATACCTTTTCTTTATTGTTTCTAATTTATTTACTTATATTTTAATGTTATATTATATTATATTATTTTTATTATTATTACGGGGCATTACATACTCCCCCTCTTTAAGGAACTTTGTCCTGAAATTAAGTTGAATCATTTAAAATTTTATTTTATTTAGTTATTTATTACTTCACATTTTACCTACACCGTTTTCTAAACTAGTATAACCAGCAGGCATCAAAAGTTTCCACAAGACCCGGGAAATCTCAAGGAATCTTTATCTTTTTTCCCACTTTCAGAACTAGGCATAAGCCTCATCGGTCTGCGTCATAACGCAAGGCTAGCCCTAAGGCTCGTGCCCGGCTTAGACCTCATCTGCTCCAAGGTAGACACTCAGCTCAATACTCCATGCAATAGTACTCCAATCATCTTGAAGGGTTGGTCCACTCCCTCCACACTCACTGAGGTGCATAGCCCTAGGCATCGAATTCCTTACACCCCCACCATAGTTCGACATCCCAATCCAATATCAGGCACTTGGCTTACACTATCAGGTGCTCGACCTCCTCAAGATGGTCCCGTAGCCCCTCAAGAGCTATCCATAAAGAGATATACAAGACAAAGGAACCACTGGTATGTGTAGTGTTGATTGACTATATCCCTAGCCCAACTAGTGTTTCATATTCTCCCTCGCAGGTATGGACTCCCACAAGATCATCAAATAACCTTGTCCTCTTGGCTCATTTATGGAGTTCCTGTCAATCACCACATCTCAACATGCAACCAATGCATTAGCTATAACATCATAATATCATAGAAAATAATCCACATGTCAAGTCTTGAATGTCATAAAATTCGCTTACAATTACCACATGTTTCATATCATAAAATACCCTCATAAGTTATAGCATCAACATATTTGCATCAATATGTATCATGACATCACATAGTAAATGGAAACACATGTCAAAGAAACCTTATATTATAACACCATACATATGATACTAATCTTAATACATATCAATTATAGAGTAATAATATACTATAAGCATTCTTATCATGATTAATCGGAAGAAACAATTTCATTTTCTTGTTTGAAAATATTTGAAGTTATTGAAACCACTACTACCATTATCCTCCAAAAACATTTTGTACACTTGTACTTAGCAATACCCTTTTAAATACTAATGGTATAAAGAGTAAGCATATCATTAATCCACTTATGAAACAATAAGTGTAGCTTAGTCGAATATGTCCTCTATTAGATAATTCTCATTAGTTCTATTTTCTCTTATGTACTAGGAATCACACCATGTGATCTTATTTTTTCTCATTTTTTCTTAATTGTTTACTTCATCATAAGTCATAAATTATTCATTCAGTACTCTTTGTTGAACTAAAACTTTTAACTGCAGTAACATTTTCCACAATATCAACAAAATAACCCAATATTTATTACATCCTAATAAACTTTAAATTTCCATTATTTTAATTATATGTTTATAATAATTATTAAATAAAATCTATAAATTTCTTAAACATAAATTTATTTATTATTGAATATATACATATATATATAATAAAATATAATATTTCAACTATTATAACATATAATCCTTTTAATTTTTTTATTATATATTTTGGGATAAATACATCATTCCATTAAAAAGTTATCCATTAGCAATAAATAGAATATATTATTTTTTTATAACATTTATTTGCAATATCAATTATCCATGTTTACCTAACTAACTCGTCATTGCGTGTTGCATTCGCATGGATTGAAGAGCCAAGCACACAATATCCATACGTAGCTAAAATCAAGATGTTTAACCTTTGGGTAGATGTTTTCATTGTAATTGGAGATAGGGTTTTGATAAATTTCATCCCCTTCAACTCTGTTGTATAACAATCGATTTATGTGTGTTGCAAAACATAAAATGCAACTATGTGCAATTAAGAAAATAGAAAAAAATGACGACAACATGATTCCTTGCAAGTTGGATACGGAAGAAAGTGTTTAGAAAAAGGCAAAGTTCCATCCATACTCTAGTGGATGTAGGGGATTTTTGTTTTTAACATAACTATTGGATGAATGAATGTAGAAGTTGGGTACAGTGAAAACCTACACCAATTACAATAATCTTAGATTTGTTGAACTCGCACAAAACACTATTGTGAGAACTTAAGAACTTGTAACAACCTTGTTTAAATATTTTTAATTTTTTCTTTAATAACTGTATTTAGGGGTCACATAGAAATTTTTAAATAGTTGAAAGAATTTTGAAGTTTGCAATGGATGATAAAACTCTGGGGACTATTCCCTTATGGGAGCAGTAATTGGAACTCTATAGATAATGAAGTTTTCTGCATTAAAATGCCCATAGTCCTCAAGGGTTAAGCCTAGCTCTAGTACCATATGTAACAACCTCAATTTAAAATATACAAATAATTACATCAATTTATATGATTAATAATCAATACTCAATTATTCAACTATTTAACATAGAATTTTAAAAAACATGAGCAGAGACAACTTATCTGTATCGACGATATCCCTTATCTGTTTTTTTGGAGTTGAATGGTCTTCGAATCCCACTAATTGCAACACCTTTTTGGGAACAACCATCCACCCAACCATAGGCTCAGTTGCACATAATATTTCTACAACTCGCCACCCCCGAGCCCTCAATCAACGCACTACTTCTAGGGAATCCTTTGTCTCGCAACACTTTTCTCCCAAGAGAATGGATGAAGGAATGATGACCCTCATCTTCCTCATCGTCCATTAAATAGACAAAAAAAATGGAAAGCGGTCTGCATACACACATTCCATGTGTCAACATGCAACTTTTATTTTTTTATTTTAAGTTTTATTTAAGTTAATATTTCTAACTTTCTCATTTTATTCCTTTTGACTTTTTGTTAACTTTACTTATTTTACAATTTTTATACTTTACTCATATATATTTATTTAGAATTCTAGTTCATTATTTACTATTTTATTTATTTATTATTATTATTATGTTATCTTCATTATTTATTATTTATTTATTGTTATTATCTTTCTTTATTATTTATTATTATTTACTATTATTATCTTTTCTTTATTTATTTACTATTTATTTACCATTATTATATTTTATTGATTTTTTAATTTATTTATTTATATTAATGTTTATCTTATATTATTATTATTATTATTATGAAACATTACAATAAAATGGCTCCAAAATACCCTTTATCCAAACTTTGCAATAAAAATAAATTTTGCATAGTTTGACGTTAGCAATCAACTTGAAGAGAAAAGGCCAAAAGGGTGCAATAATTTGAAACTAATCACCTTGATCATTGGTAATCCTCAAGGTATCTCTATAACAAGGTAAGGCCTTGGGAGCCAACAAACCAAGGGAGTATCGAAGCTTTACAAGATGAAGGGAAATATCAAAAGAAGAGGACTTGAAGAGGTAATACACTTAAAGAGAATTCTATGAAAGAGAAACTAAGACTTTCCATGCTGAAAAAAGACTAACCCTAAGCCAAAACCATCTATATATATTTTTATTGAGTAAGAATCTACAAAAGCTTTGTTGAATGTATAGATCACCCTTCATTATTAATTCATAAGCAAAAATCAAATCCCATCAAATGTTGGTTTTCACATTTGGGTTTCTAGGGTAAAACAAATACTTGTTCTCTGTGATGCATTTAGTCTCAATTTTATAAATGGTTCTTAACTGTTATATGCTATATTTTTATATATTCCTTTTAGGTTTCCATTTGATAAAGCTATCTACAGTGTTTTATTTGCTCATTATTAATTGATTTGATCACTACCTTAATTAGTGAATTAATTACAATGATATTTTTAGTGTTTTGGATCGATGGTTGATATTCCTCAGTGAATTTCCTATTAGTTTGAATATTAGCATGAATTAAATGATTAAATGTTGTGAATCCCATGTGTTCTAGTATTGTTGTTACGTTAAACTTTAGGAGTATCACCTACAATCATCCCTCCTCAAACCATTACGTGGTGTGTCTTACGTAGTGGTAAACACAATTATATGCCATATTAGAAAGTACCATTTGCATGGATATTACTTGGCAAGATACCTCCATGCATGTGGGCTTCATTGGGATTTGTTCCAACAATAAATAACCAACATCCAATCAACCAAGTTTCCCTCCTATCGTGCATTTATCCAATTAGCTACAATTGTGTATGGATGTGAAATTATAACTAAGTATTTCAATTCTTGTGGCTTTGGTGATAACAACTAAAACAAACAAATAAGTGTTATTGCCTTCTTGTTAATTAGTTATACCAGGAAGCTGCAAAGTTAAAATTGATCAATTGTTGGGTATATGTAAGATGTTGTATGGCATGTTAGTAAATAGAAAATGAGTAGCTTGCTCTTTAGCTCAGGTTGGGCATTAACCTTGGTATAATAAATATAACATACATATTACTTCATTTGAAGAACAAATATTGAGTGCATTGGAGCCACAAAGTTTGATATCTCTGCATATCAATTTTTAATCTACATCCATCTAAAAACATGCATATGTTTTGAGCTTTGTTGTGATGTGCACGCATAGGATAAGTTATTTTTATTGGCATTGAATTGTAGTGTGCGTTATTAATTCAACGTTACATAGTAGACTTGTGTCCCCTTGTTTGGCATTAGTCTAATCACCATAAACAAAGAAAAACTAACATTTATACAATCTAGAATCAAAGTCTTGCATGCATGTTGATAATTAGGAGTTGAAGATGTTTTCTTTAAGAATTATTCCAAGAGTAGAGAATAAAATATAATTTCCATATCAAATCTATGTTGGAGAAATGTGTGGGCTATAAGCCCCTTGTTTATAGTTAGAGGATGCTCTTGAGGATGTAATGAAAAAGACCAGTAATTTAGAAAGGGATATTGCATAGAAGGCACATTCCCAATTTTCAAGGGCAAAGAGAATGGATAAAAATGAAAAATGACAAGATGGAACCATTGGTATATGCAATGCCAACTAGATAAAACAGAGTGATCCATTATTTGATCCCTATGTGACTTGGAACCTTTGTTGTGGATATGCTATGCTAGTAGGGGCTTGCCTCTTTCTACTAGTAATACTAAGTTAGTTTGTATATTTTGAAATATTACCCTATTTCGTATTAACCATATTTTCCAACAAAATACATTTTGGAAGTGTCATCCTAGCTTTTTTAATATAATCGCGCTAATTCTGAATGAACCTATATAGTGTTGATGTCAGGTTTCAAACCATTGAGTTGGTAGTTTTGATCATTGAACCTGATGCAATAGCGCTTGCATTGCTTGTGCCCAATCTTTCCTTGTGAATCCACATTCTATAAAGAGGTGCTAAATATTTTCATTATTCTTTTGGTAGAGTTCACATCATGTGGGTCCCTACATTCCTCTTTGAGGCACATTTTCTGCTATGAATTTTTTTTTTTTTTTAATGAGCTAATATCCATCAAAATATGTTTATGTTAGGAAACCCATTCGAGCGCCATATTTGAGACCACGCCTTTAATTATAGGGTGACTATTTTGGGAATATCTGCTACTTGTATCCCAACTTGATTGTCTATAATCATGCCTCCCAACCTGTATAATTTATTCATTCATTGGGTTAGGAGAACATCCTTTCAAGTAGGAGAGAAATGTAGGGTTAAGATTATTGAGATGCAGAGGGATGCAAGATAGGTTCAAGCCTTCCAAGGATCTATTTCTATTTCCTAACAAGTATTTTCTTAACAGGGCATACTTCCACTAGTTGTTGTTATAAGTTATTAAAAGAAATAACGCTTTTTCTCCAAATTATTAATTCATCATTGTTGGATCCTTCATACCTAGGCCACCATGGATTATAAGGGACTTAATAGTAGCCCAATATATGAAGTGCTGTTTCTTTGTGTTGGAATTTCCTCCTTGCCATAAGAAATTTATGAGATCTTGAGCAATGGTCCAATGAACTCCCACTAGAGCTAAGACCATTGAAAATTGAAATAGTGGGTGGTGCGATACCACTGTTAGAAAAATAGAAGAGAGCAGAGAGATATTGAGTACACAAGACTAATCAATCAATGATTTTATTGATCACATAAGAAATTACATATATAAGACTTAGATCATTGACTTCCATAAATTATGACTCAGACATAACACGACTCCAACTCATAACTTAGGAATCAACAACTTCTAGATTGACTCCTCATCACTCATAATGACAACTATACATTACATGGAAGCACTACTTCCAACACACTCCCTTAATTCTTACATGTAACAAATATAAAAACACGTATTACAACAATAAATGAATCTTTGTCAGATTTCTCTGATATGGTCATCACTAGCACTCATATCCACTCTAAAATCTCACGGTTTCCTCTATTTTCTTCACCACACTTTCAAGCTTCCCACTTGATCTATTTAAGACATAACCACTTCAGACCATCGTTGATGTGCTTTGCAAAATTGGCACTTCTCAACCTCCCGGAGTGCAATGGGTTAGTCTCGATACTGAACCATCCTATGGAACTTACACCATCTATGAGTCCATGGCCCTCTGCAACCTTCATCAGTTATATAGGATAGCATTTTAGGTACAAAATTTCTTCAGCAGACAATTCTACAACTTGACCTTGTATAAAATAGCCTGTACTGATGCTCTCGGAGCATGACAGGTCACACCAGCGTGACCTTATTAAGAACTACCTGTGACTAATGCTCTTGGAGCATGAAAGGTCACATTAATTTGTTAAATAATTAGTCTTCTCTTTGTGGTTCTACATCACATGATTAAAAAAAAAACTACCCCTCGAAACGCTTTATTTTATTTTTTTAAATAATATAACTAAGCCACCATCATGAAAACATATCTTAAAATCTAAATGATATTTCACCACAAACATTGCCCAAATAGCCCAAAGAATGAAGCTTTAGAAATACTTTCTCGACGAATACACAAAGAATAATTCAACCCCACATTCTATTCCAGTGTGATCCAGGCAAAACATAATCTTCTCAGGGTAAGGAAATGATTTGAATGTTGAATCTACACTGCCACAATTTATTTGACATATGAATAAAAAAATCACCATAAAAAGTTGCCAAGAGAGTATTCACTGCTCTAAGTCCAGTCCACTTCACAACTTGTCTCAAACACACACCAGATAGACAATAGCTGCACCTGTGATGAAACGCTACTCCAAACAAATTCACACAATGTGCAATCAATCCGGCACACCAACTCCTCAATGTTTAACATAATTTTTTATTTTTTTTTGGAAGCATGCAATTTCCGAGATAAACTTCTCTTCAATTTCGTGTAATTTCTTGCCCAATTACTGCTACGTCTTTCAGATATAGTGCTGATATTGTAGGCAGATTCAATAAAAAACACTTGTAGTGCTGCAAGACATAATGTGATAATGAGCAATCCTCTGCAGTTTGCTAGGGATGGCATTCAAAAGTAAAGGGAGATTCACGGATGAAGGGATTCTCATATCTATGGCAACAAGGAGACCCTGTCAATGCTGCCAATGAATCAAATATTTTAACAAGCACTCCAACAGATTAAATGGTCTCGTTGTGAGGCTTACTGGAACTATGTCCAGCAAATGCCAAAATCCTCTCACTCTTCACACGGATCCACGATCCACAATTGTGATAATGTCGCAGCCCTCTCCCTTTCAAAACATGATGCACAACTGCTTTTATGCCACTCATTGTACCACTTGTAATGATAGGTAGTGCTTTGTAGATCCCTGGAGTTGTAGATCTCTTAAAAAATGGAGCAGAACTCTGGCTTATGATTAAATCTAGATTTAGAAAACCACACTCACACATAGATATAAATAAGGAGAAATAAATCTCATAACAGAAATCCATTGTAACACACTTATATTAATCTATTTATGTATAAAACAATAACACTCAAGCCTCTTTCACATCTTCCTGGCTTTCCGTTGAGGGAATCAAGCCAGATTTAACTTCGATACCATGTTAGAAAAATAGAAGAGAGGAGAGAGAGATTGAGCACACAACACAAATCACTCAATGATTTTATTAATCACATAAGAAATTGCATATATAAGAGTTAGATCACTAACTTCCACAAATTATGACTCAGACATGACACGACTCCAACTCATAACTTAGGAATCAACAACTTCTAGATTGACTGCTCTTAACTCATAATGACAATTATACATGACATGGAAGTATTACTTCCAACAAGCACTGCTTTGAGGAGGACTATGTGGCATGTTGAGTTCAATCATTGAGCTCCTCATTCAACAAATTTCACTTTGAACTTTTCCAGCATTTGCTACCAATAGAGATGGGGAAAGGGCTTAAGGCTTATGGGGATACCTAGATAACAAAATGAAGATCATTCTTCTTGGATTAGGATCTCGTGGACTACTGTTTACTTGTTGCTACTAAGCTTAAGTCTAATTATTCTACCTTTTTGTCTTTTTTATCGAAATTTCATAATAATATTTTTGGTAAAATATTCATAAAAAAATATGAAAACTCTAAAAATTAACAAATAAATATAAATTGAAAATATACTTTACTTATTGCAATATAGTAATAATAATAATAGTCTAACTTTAATATGACATTCATTACTAGGTAGATAAATTTATCATAATGTAATGAGGCAGAGTAAATAATACATGGAACGACTTTTTCTAGTTAGAATCCAACAACAAACTTGTGATTTCTTGTTGTTTAAAATGCACTTTTAAATACATATCTAGATTCAACACCCTAAAAAACTTTTTTATAGATTAAATAACTTAAACTTATAATTCTTAAAAAAAAAGGTAAAATTAACCAAAAAATACCTTTAAAAAGTCATCTCATCTATATAAATAGTTAAAATTTAGTAAAACAAAATATTATTAATTTCTATTTATAAATGTGAATTAATTTATTATTATTAATTTAAAAAACTAAATAACTTGAAATTCTAATTAATAATTTCTGGTTGATTGTATTCGGTTGCAACATACAACCCCACCCACAAAGTTCAAAACCCTCACCATTTTTCTCAGACATTTAACTACGGGTCCTGGGATCGAATCCCCAGAGTGGAAAGGAAAGAGACCAAAAGGATGCTGCAAAGTCATTTTTGAAGTTATGCCAAGGAGCTTCCATGGACACCAGCCATGGCAAGTTCAAACCGTACCAGTAGAGGAAAGAGACCACAACGATGTTGCCGAGTCTTTACAAAATATTATAATAAACATTGAGATTAATGTCAAAGATTTGTGTAAGTTTGGAAAAGAAGGAACATTTGTCAATAAAATTGGCATATTTTTTCTATAGAAAATATGAGAAGAAGCATGTGTTATACGATATATTTTGTCAACCCTCAACAACTACCTAATGCCAAAGGCATATTTTTTATTCATTGTTTATAAAACAATATCCATATAAAAATTTATATAAAAACATTGGCATTAATGCAGCTCAACAAGTTCAAAAATTCAATTTTTCATTCATTGTTTATAAAGCAGAAGATACTGGTCAACTCAATGCATTTCCAAGAGCCTACTTTTGGTCAACTCAATGCATTTCCAAGAGCCTACTTTGGTGCATGCCTAGAATGAGAAGCAAATAAACTTTCCTCATTCTTTGATCTTCCATTGGATCACTCTTTGAAACCACATGCCAAGGAATATATCCTTCGCATTATGAAAAGTGTGAGAAAATGTCTTATTTCTTTTATGTAATTATGTATATTAACTATATTTATTTCTTTTATGTAATTATGTATCTTAACTATATTTTTATTCAAGTATGTAATTTTTGTTTTTTATTTTTCATATTCCAACAAAAAGTGTGTGAGGACTTTGTTTTACCACGTCTATGATTTTTTAATATTTAAAATATTTAAAAAATAATGAGTAAGTCCAAAGGTATAGTAGACATTTGTTCATAAAGTACAAAAATGTTGAAAATGTTGATAAGATAATTTCTTGAGAAACCACAAGATTGAAACCTATTCCAAAGCATCTAATTAGGCAAAGTTTGAATGATATGAACCATTAATGAAGGAACATATTCTTCAATTTTGAAGATTATCTTTAGTTTCAAACATTAGAAACATTATTTTTTATATAGTTTGTTGCGGTATTATGAGAATTTCGAGGTAAAAAATGGATCCTAAAACTAAAAATGTACTAACAAGATTAACTTTTAAAGGACCAATAGGATTCAAGATGATGACGCTATCCCCAAGGGTTAATATTTTGGAGGGGAAAGAAGAAAACTCATTTTTTTTGTTTGTATTTTCGGATTATCTCCTCATAGGTTTATTCAAATGTCAAGTGTAGACATACATTGAATGTGAAATTAAATTCTACATTCATTTGCTACCCACTCTGGATACTTCTAAGTAGGCCCACATCAAAAAAAATGAAAATACAAGAAAAAAGTGTGTTGAACAAAATTTTTTCAAGTATTTTCGTTTTCTTTTTCAATGTGGGTCTACTCATAAGTATGCATAATAGGTACTCATTGGATGTGGAATTTAATTTTACATTCAACGACTCTTTGCACTTGAAATTTGAATAAACTTTTAAGAACATGAAAATACAATTAAAAAAAAAGTATTTTTTTTTTTTGTTTTGCTTCCTTTAAAAATTCATAGCTATTATTATATTTAATTAAGAAAAGTCTTTCGATAGAAATTACATAAGAAAAATTTTTGGCTGACGTGTTTCGAACCAACAAGTGTGGTTCATCATCAGGACAGATGAAGAGGTAGACCATGGCAAAGGCTTAAATAAAGAGTAATGTAGAGACCATAATTTCAAATAATGGTTATTTTTTAATATTTAATTATGATATTAATTATTAAAAACAAATATTATTAAGTAACAGTCATATTGAATGCTAGTTTTTTAAAAACGATATTTAAATTATGATATTAATTTAATAAAAACAAATATATTAAGTAACGACTATATTAAACAACTAGTTTTGAAAATTAATATTTAAAATTAATTCATAAAAATAAAATAATATTGAAAAAAATTATTAATAGGAAATAATAATAAAAAAATAACTAACAAGAATAAAAAAGACAAAGTAAACTCCCGAACAATGAAGGAAGTCAAAAATTATAAAAAGGAGTTAAGACCCTAATTAGACAAGATCATTTAATAAATAAAAATAATTAATGGAAAATAAAATAAAAACAAAAAATATACACAAGTCAGAAGAATAATATAAATATAATTCAAAGAAAAATAATCAATAAACAAAATGGTGTCACGAGGCTGAAGCTCATATTACAAATGACAAAAATACTAAAAGGAGTGAAGAACAAATAGGATGATAAAATACTTAGGAAAACATGAAGGATCCAGAATATAAACTCTAATGAAGAATAAACCAACAACAAATACTATAAAAAAGACACCAATACCTACACAGATAAATAAATAAACAAAATAAATCCCAAAAATAAACCTAAAAAACTAGGAAGACATGACACAAACCCAACTTTTACTAATAATCCAACCATCTTCACTATTCAAATTATTGGGTCTTTTTTTTATTTCTAGGGCCTCCCTCAATTTACGATGATGGAAATGACTAACCCTAGCAATGACTTGGGCCTCCTCAATGCAGATATGATGCTTAGATTTATCTGCATGCTCTACCAAAGTAGAGGAGTGGGTCTTGCCATCCTTGATGTCAGTGGAATGCTCAAGAATCCTATGATTAATCGAGCGACCAGTCTCACTAATGTAGGGAATCCCACAAGAGCATGGGATAATGTAAATACTCTTCATATTCTTGGGGTCCACTGGGTCTTTTACAGATCTAAGGGAGTTCTAGATGGTATTTAAAGGCCTAAAGGTTGAAGTCACCTTATGCTTCCTATGAAAATTCCACAAGAGGAACCCCTACTCCAAAAAACTGATGTTACTTCTCCTACTTGTTAATCCATGCAAGTTATCTGCTGTGTGGTATGGTAAATATCGAAGTAAATACTACTGCAACCTTCACTTAATTAAATTATAAGCGGAAACAAGAGATAGGGAAAGAAATGAAATACAACACAATATACACTGTTATTTTTTGACAAATGTCCTTGGAAAGACCCAATGTGGGAAAATCGGTGCAACAATTTTGAGGGTTTATTATTATTAAGAAGTGGCAAATTATGAATACCTCTTAGGTTATTCAGTTACAGAGAGAAATACTAACAGAAAGAATTGTGAGGTTACCTCACACTATCACTTAGAAAATCTCAGTTGATCCGAATATTTAATGAATGGCCTCTGGCAGGCCCTATGCTGCTCTTCGCAGTCCTCACACAAGCTCTACGCCAACCTCTCTAGGATCTACGTCACTCAGTCTGCTCATCGATTTATTGCCTGGAGTCTCTACTCTCAGCCTCCCAGTCTCACACCCCGGCTACGAATTCTGAAATTGACTATCCTCAGCTAAATCTCAGACTCTCTGTCACCCTCTGTGTTTCCTCTGTGTGGCCCATCGTGGCCCTATGTCAACCTCTGCATCTGAGCTACTAGATCACTTTCTACCTCTCTCTGCTGATGATTCTCCGGTTGATAAAATGTCTCTCCGGAAGCTATCCCTGTCCGTCAACTGCAAGAAATATCCTCAATTGAATTTTTCTCCTGAGAACTTCTCACTTCAAAAAATCGATTTCTTGATCTCTCTTGGTGCGTTTTCTAAATGACCCTCAAGCCCCTTCTTATATCTTCCTGTTGGACAACGAATGACTTAGATTAACTTCTAATCAAAGGTTCAGATATTTTTCACTTTATCTCCATCTTTTTCTGGAAGTTACACCCACAATTAGATTAATACTCATTAATATTTTAATTTTCTTAAGTTTAGACTTAGGAACTCCATTAAAAATATTAATTGTTTTAATAAAATCGTCTTTGGGTGTAATTTCCCAAAACGGTTTCGAGGTTCTTTGGAATGCATGTGCCCAAGCCTCCCTACAAAATTTGAGGCCTAGAGCATATCTAATGTTACTCCAAATAAAAAATTCCTTAGGATCTTCGCAATTTTGTGAGTGGTCCCTTGGATAAAAAGAAGATGAACACTAGAAAATCGATCCTTGGTATCTTTCTTAACACTAGGACCTTTTTCAACTCTGAGGAAAGCCTTAGTACATTGGTGTCCACTATACCCATTATTAAATAAAACACTTAGGAGATGTACTTTCTCTTCATTAAGATGGTTGTCATTAGAAACTCTTAAAGCTCTAATTGCTAAGGTGTTGAGAACACCAAGCTTTTGAGCTAGGAAATTATGAGAATTAGCATGAAGATATTGTTCCGTATGAGTTATCTTACAAAATACCTGATGAGAAAAAGAGTTATCATCATTCCTTGAGAGGAGGACGTCAAGGAAGGGAAAACTACCATTACTTTCAAATTCTGTGGTGAATTTTATGGAACTAGATTGATTGTTAAGATGGAGGAAAAATAATTCCAACTCTTCCTTACCATGGGACCAGATGACACAAGTGTCATCCACAAACCTCTTCCACATCTTAGGCAGAAGACAAGAAGAAGCTAAGGTATTTGATTCAAAATCCTCCATGAATAGATTAGCTACCACAAGGGAGAGGGGGGAACCCATGGTGACACCGCAAGTTTTCTCATAGAATTCCCCATGGAATGAAAAGAAAGTAGAAGTAAGAAAAATACCAACTAAATCAGCCATATCAGGATCCGTAATGCACTTGATGACTTTGATGGCCTCGTTGATAGGGATATTAGTGTAGAGGGAGACCACATCAAAGCTCATAAGCTTGCCATCTGGATCAATATTGAAACTCTTTAACTCATTGACAAATGATGTAGAGTCCTTGACGAATGATTATGTATGGCCAACAAGGGGCTTAAGCTTTTTGGCTAAGTATTTAGCAAGAATATAAGTTGGCCCTCCTATCGTGTCGAAAATGGGTCACAAAGGAGCCCCTTCCTTATGAATGTTTGGCAGGCCATAGATTTTGGGAGTAAGAGGGAAACTTTCTATAAGCTTATGACTGAATGAGTTGACCGAGCTACTAGCCTTTATAGAAAGAGCCACACTTTTGGAAATCTTATTTAGGGGATCCCTGTTGAGTTTTCTCTAGCTCTCATTATTGTGGAGGTGGTCCAACATCTTTTGACAGTAATCATTTTTATCAAGAATAGCCACAGCACCACCTTTATCAGCTTTGAGAACAACAATATTCTTATTATTGTTTAGCAATTTGAGGGCATCAAACACAAGTTTGTTGATGTTATTCTTGGGAGGCTTTGCATTTCTCAGGAAAACCACACAGTCTCAACAAATGATATCTTTAGTGACGTCTGATAAGTCTCTAATACCATATTCAATGTCACAGATGATATCGTTGACCAAAATCTTTGAGCAAGAGAAAAATTTAAACCTTTCTCCAAAAGACTAAAGATAGGGGGATCAAAAGAAAAGTTAAAGAGATTGACAACCCTATTACTAGAAGAGGAAAGAAAATTGGAACGAACTTTGTTATCCAAACCTAGAGCCTTATTACCAATCCTAATATTATTACAATTATCATAATTGAAAATAGAGTCACTAACCTCATTAATATTATTATTATTATTATTAGGCTCAGTGATATTATTATTATTAAGCTCAGTGATATTATTATTATTATTATTATTCAAACATAAGATATTTTTGCTATTCCTAATATTATTATTCCTATCTGAATTGAAAATACAATTATTATTATTATTATTATTATTAGAACCACTTCCACCATTTTCGAAACTAACAAAAACCAAAGAAGAATTAACAGACAATGGACCTAAGGGAATCTTACTCTGTGAATTTGCAGAGTTATTACAGCCGAAGCATGAGAACGTTCCCGCTTCACCCTCAATGGCAGAAGGGTGAGAAACACACTCAACCCAAGATCAGAGAACATATCTTTGATTATAATTAATTCTACTCCTAGAAAGACCATGAAAGCAACTAGACTCATTAGGTTGTGAGATCAAGTTCTCAGGATTTCCTGGACTTCTTTACTTTCCAGATTTCTTCCAAGTGAATAGATTTCAATGTCGAGCACGCCTTAATCCTTGACCAAAGGGGAGTAGAGATCTCATTTGAAATTTCCAAATGCAGAGGCAACAAATCATGAGAAACAAAATCTAGAAACTTTCTCACCCTGCCAATCTCCAAACGAACCAACACCATGCTAGCATTAAGAAAAATATCAAGGTAACTAGAATTATTAAGAAAATGCTTAATCTGAGTGAATGAAGAAACAAAGAAAAAGTCTCTACATCATTTTAGAAAAATCCCTTAACATATATTATTATATTATTTTCTTAAAATGTCCATTTTAAACTTCAAAATTTCCCTAATAAAAAAATTAGATATTTTTCATCTTCACACCATTTTCTATGTAAATGGGTTGTAATATCATACCACTTAAAACTTTAATTAAGTTTAGTTGTGATTTCGTATTAATGTTCAGTAAAGTTTTGAATAAATGATGGCATTTACTCCATTATTGCTGGTAAATCATTTAAAAACTTTTATATACCCATGTTAATTTTATTTTGTTAATTTTTTTTTTTTTATATTTTGATGTCGTGTTCTTTTTGATATTGCAACGTTATTATTGGCTACCTAAAATATTGTGTTATCTTTATTTATTTTTTTATATATTTAATCTATGTATTTAAAATATATTTATAGTTATGATTAATATCACAAAGCATAGAAAATATTGATTTTAGAAATGTGGAAAATTAATAATCACATCGTTAGATTGTATATTTTTTAATTAAATAATATCAAAGATGTCAATGGGTTAAGGGCTGATCAAACTCTAGTTGCATACTCACTGTGATTAAACATAATAACTTTAAAAAGTATGAATAAATTTATATATATAATATTAATATATATTAAATATAATTATAATATATATATATATAATATATATAAAATTATATTATTATTAGAATGATGATAATATAATATATTTGAATGGGTTAGTTGGTGATTTTTATATGTTGTAGTATAGTTGTTATATGTTTTGGAGTTTTTATGGGCATATTTTTTAGTCAAATTTATCTAGAATTTGATTGGGATATGTTGAAATCACAAGCTTGAGCCTTCAACTATCCACAATCCAAGTGCTTTGGAATTTTTTCACAGTGTTGAATCCATATATGTCAAAAACACATTTTAAATAACAAAACATTACAATTTGACCCAAAAAAAATCACCAAATTTTAGCCAAAATATCCAAAACATAGAATAGTTAGACAATGTATTTCCATAAAAAATGCATATACTTTCAATACCAATCCTAATTTGGTACCATCTATAACACCATTTCTTTGATTTGAAATGCTAGAGTCATTAATTTTTACATAGTTTATTACATAGTTTATTGTAAGCAAGAATTGCAACCAATTCCGTGTGTGTGTTCTATGTAAGTGGTGTGTGTGTGTCTTCTATGTAAGTGGATTGTAATATTTACATATGAAGCTGTTGGAAAATTGTGGCTATAGTTCTATATTGATATTTTGTGAAATATTGAATAAAAGGTTTATTTTTATTTAATTTTTGTTTGTGCGAAATAAAATATACAAAAAGATACTTATATTGTGTGAAATAAAATATTTAAAAGGATACTTATATTGACACATTTTTATGCACATAAAATTGATTTGATATTCCAATGTCATCGATTTATTTTTCTAAATTCATGTATAAAAATTGCCCATTCATATAAATTATTTGGTTGGTAAATGTTGATAGACATAGGTCTACGTTATTTTCAATTAGATCCTAAGAACAATGGATAAGTCATCCATGTGCCTTTGTTTTAAAAAGTGGTTAACAATACATATTTGGTGTTTGTTGAATTATTTTTTAGTATGAGGGAAGGGTAGTTAGGTTTTGTTTATGTCTGCCAACAATTCCTGCCATTAATTTCTACATAAGTACACACTAGACTCATCTACTAGCTACCTAGTTTGCTTTGATATTATCTTTCCTTCTGTCTCATACAATTGTTTGTATCGTAGAAGGGTTACCTATTGAGATTGATGGGATCGAGGATGAGAGAAAATAAAATTAACTAATTACAAAATAATTAATGCCTAATGGTTGTGTTGTTCATGAACATGCACATTAATAGCATATTGTCATGCTTAAACATACAATTTTTATTTTATCGAATTTAAAATTAATATTTAAATGAATGTTCATTGCCCATATCTCCACCATAAGTAAAAAAAAAATTCCATCATTGATAGCAAGTTGAATACCTTGCCAACTCATCTCCTTTCCCTCTCATTTTTCAATACCTAAATAATACATTTCAAAGATGCCATTTGGAATCTAAAACACATCAGGAGTGCCCACTATCAAATTATCCCACACTTCTTCACCCTTCCTAGTTGTCAAAATAGGTCCACTTGGCTCTCTCCCTCTATACTTATCATTTTTCCACATCATATCCTTCCAAAATCGTCAAGCCAATCACAAACTCAAACTTGACAATGGACCCCTCATGAAACATGATAAATCTGCATTCCACCCTTATGACATGGTGCACTGACACTCCATCCTTGTCCAATGATCCTGCATCCCCACATGACAAAATATTTTTGGCTTTCTGTTATTTTTGTTGTTGTCAGAAGTCGCTCTTCTTAGTGAGAAAAGCACTATCCCACATGCCATGTCTAATTCTCTGGCATGATACATCATAAACAACCTCTCGCCATTGTCAGTGATGAGACATTATTATGATCCTAGGTGTTGGGTTCCCTGACATCAAGTGGTGGTCCTTCTTGACCGTCGATGTGGATTCCAACAACAAAAGAGGCCAATCTTGGTAACAACCCCACCCCCACCACCTGCCACCTAGTGAAGAGTGAGGATGTTAATCTTCTCACAAGTTTAAAATTGGATGGTGAGGATTAAAAGGGATGATGACAATTGAATGGATCCGTACTGTTCAATCTGGAACCTCCCTTCCAAGTGCAAAATATGTAAACCTATTAATGTAATTAATGGTTTTGGATTATGGTAGGGCAGGGTGATTCAATGCCAAGTTAGTTTGAATAATTAAACTTTTATATAAAATACAATTTCTCAAATGAAATGATATAGTATGTTAAATTGTTGGATAGATCTATAAATATGGACAAGTTTAAAATATTAAAAAATGGTGTAAATTTTGAAGTAATGTAGTATTGTGTTGAATCATTGGATATAATTGAAAAAATTGGAAGAGATAGTTTGCTCAACTTAAAAAATCACAATATATTTTCAATAAATTTATTGAAATTCATTAGAATAATTCAAATACAATGTATTAATTGATAAATAATTAATAAGGCCATGATCAAGCAAAACATTATGAAGCATGAGTCTAGGAAATAAACTATTCCATATACATTGTACATTTTTTCCATACATAGGGAGAGGTGTCTATTTCTAACTAGTATGTGAGAATCTTGATTTGTGAAGTATTTTTTTAGGCTAGTGAACGTTAGAATGTCATGTGTATAGTTTATACTAAATCAACATTTTACATAGGAAATAAGTGGATAAAATCCATGATATTTGTATAGTGTAAGCCTATTTGATTATATTCCTCCTACTTTTTCTTTTTTACATAATTTAACGCACATGCTAGGGAAACCCATTAAGCACTTCTCATAATTTAATGGATGGTACATACGGTAAAACCTAACTAGTTGTACTTTGACAACCTAATCCAATGCCAACATCGAGTGAAGCCTATGATATCCGCAAAGGTAACAAGGCCAAGGAGTTTGCCCTATGATCTTTTGCTTGTAATCTCACTACACTCAACCACTAGAACTAACCATTAAGATTGTTTATTTGAAGATACTTCAAAATCAGAAGCTAAGCTATATATAATTCCATATGTTGAACAAATTTATTGTTCAACAAAACCAAAAATTAACTCTCTAACACCTACAATTCCATGGTTGCCTCCTCGATAACCTAGCTTCTACTTCTTCTGTAAATAAAGACAACTCCCAATAAAGTCTTAGTCTTCCAAATAAGGTATTTAACCTTTATTTCCGTTGTATGCACTCAAGAGAACTCCCTAGCCCGTGGACCCCTATTGACATCGATGTCACATGGGAGGGGATATCACCTCCCTTGGCACCAAGAAGTAGACTACCCTACCATCCTATTAATGTGGCCAGTATCATATTTAGCTGCAGGCATTGCTTGCACAAAATAATTGTAAATTCAAAGACCTCTTTCTCCATTTGAGCTCTTATAGAAAGGCCAGTTGCTTCCTCCGTCTCCTCTTCGTATTTAGATAGTGGCGAAATTGTTCTCTGAAATCAAACCAGTGGAAGCAAACGCGAGCACTCAACCCGAAAATATTGGAAAGAAGTTGTTTACCAGACGGGAGGCATTAGGGTTACTGCGTCGAAAAGATGTTACTTCTTCTAAAGTTGACAAGGACTGGAAGAAAAAGTAATAGCAAGTACTATGCACCAGAATTGTATCATAAACAGCGCAAGTAACAGCTAGATTCTACTCTGTCACAACACAGAACCTTCCCCCACAAGTTCATAACTGTCGTTTTTGCTAGACATTTAACTGCAGGTCGTGGGATCGGATGCCCGTGTGGAAAGAGCAGAGACCAAAACGATGACGCAGAGTCCTTTCTGTCTGAAGTTATGCCGAGCAGGGATGGAATTTGAATGGTAAATTGCCCATCCCCAGATGATTTGTCCATTTATCAAATATGGTTAAAAATTTTGCAAAATTTTCATAACCTTTTGTTTTGTTGAAACTGTGAAACACCGCGGAGAGGTTAACCTGTGATCTGTTTTGAAATTTCAATTAGTGACAAACAAATATAAAAATCATTATATTTTGTTTTGAAATTCCAATCAACTGCCAAAGAAATATAAACATTATTATATTTAACAATTTAACCAGTGAATCTATTTTGAAAAATATTCTAACCCTGGTACCCGAAAGCTGCCATAAACAGCTTTAGTTGTGGACCCGAACCAAAATTTGGCCCCGAGTGGTCTCGTACAGACCGTGTACATAAACCTAGCTTACAATGATACCGCGCAATGCCGGAGATTCTACATGGTCCCCGAGTCCCGACATCCAACTCAACACGCATATTTACATGCCACTCCAATGACAACTCAAAAGTTCTCATCAACTTGGCAACAGATGACCATTTGGATAAACTAAACCCAAACACATCAACTTGGTCTCTTCCCATTGTGAATTAGACCGAGCCATTGCAAATGTCAGTTCAATTGACTTGACAGCATTTAGGGATCAATCATACTCATCTAATGTGATCAAGGTTGTTGGCAGCTTAGTGTGCAATGGGACAAACCATTTCTTCATAGTAAGTTAGAAGCTTAGTGGGCAATGGTACAAACCAATCCTTAATGGTACAAACCCATCCTTGCTATCAAGTTACAGTGAGGCACACAATAATTATGAGGGAGCTATGTAGTTATATAGTATTCTCTCGACTTAATGAGGGAAGCAAACATAAGCTTAAAAATGATGAGATCCGAGATTTCGAGATGAGACGAGCAACATACATAGAAATCGTTGCTTCTTGTAGGGTCCTTCATTAATGGGTTTGAGTTGAAATTAACATAGATTGTCACATAGAATGAAAACGATGTGGTAACATATTTTCTTTGATGTATAAGGGTAAGATAGCAACTTACTACTAGAATACATTATGTTTATTTTTGTGACAAGGGCCTAAAGAAAACCCAATGATGAAGTTACATGTTTTAAAGATGAAAGGAAACAATGTTTGTGGTCTTTACTTAAGGCATTTGGTATATCCATCTTCATTTTTGTGGTCTTTACTTAACGCATTTGGTATATCCATCGTCATTTATGAATCAAGTCAAACATATCACATATATGGTGTGCTTTATGTAAAGTGGTTCATTTAGAACTATGTCATAATATATCCTATAAATGAATAGTTCTTTCATTTTATAATTTAGATGGAATAATGTTTCCTACCAGAAGCACAAAATTGTAAAAGATGGGGCATAAAAATGTGAGGGTTAGTCCAATGTAAAGAGCTTAAATACAAGCATGAACAACTAAAACTGTTTATGGTTGTCTATATTTGAAACATTAACACAATTAACTAGAACTCTCCATGATTTATAATGAGTTGTATTTGAAAATAGGAGAAACCATCAAGTTAGAGATCAATCATAGTAATCAGTGGTAGTTACAAAGCTAATTGTGGTAATTATTTCTAGCTGCAAAGTTATTTGCCAATTATGAAAATGGGGACCAATTTACTGGTGTGCTTGTTTACAATGTGAACAGAGTTTCTAAGTAATCATTTAGTTAGGGATTACTAATAAAAATCCACTACATATTGCAAGGTGAACTACCAAACTAGGAAACTGCTAACTATGTTAGTAAGCCTCTAGGTCAAACCAAATACTATGATGTGTTGTGATTGGTAGGTGAAAACCCTTTGGAGGAAGGGTAATGATGAGTCCCTTCAATCGGGAGAATGTACAGAGATCACTAATGCATGATGTATTGGTTCCATTATATACTTAAACTCCATAGAAAGTGTCTAACACAAACCTCAATGGTCTAATATGTCATCATATTCAACCTTCATAAGGAAGGAGGTCTAACCCAAGGCATGTCTATTAGTTGTTGATTAAGTGATGTGAAGAGTATTGAAGATTTAGTGGGGTGGTGTAATCCCTTCGTTATCATATAATCACATTAATTTAAGGTAATCAAATGTAAAACATTCACATTAAAGATAACACAATGTACAGATCATCCAAATACACCACATTCACATAAAATAACAAACAATCTTCCAGTGTATTCACGAGTTAAGCATTACATCTCATTATAGCATTATTAATGCATTAACTCTTTTACCAAAAATATAATGGAAGACTCAAACAAACAACTAACCAAGATTCTTTTGTCTTGATCATTATTTCGATTATCTAGTTCAAAACATCGACTTATCAAAGTGTCTACTGTGGAGTTTACTCCGGAAATTCAAAACATCATAACAACTAATCGGTTAATTCTAAAGACTCCTTCATTAAACAATATTCCCCATACATACATATATACATACATATAGTTGTACATCCATACATAGTTGTAGCTAGTTAGTCAACTTCACAATAGGATGGAAACTTGATTGATGGTGCATTCATTATTTATTGTTGCAACAAAGCCTAGTGAATGCTACATGCATGGATATAGCTTTCCAAACACTATCCAAGCAAATGGCAATGTTACTAGATAGCATATAATTGTGTTTACTAACATGAAAGACACCTTAGAGAAATGGTAATATCTACCATGGCATATAAATGTGTTTACTACTATGAAGGATATCCACACAATGGATTGAGGATAGGCTACTATAGGTAACACTCCTAGAGTTAAACATGGTATAAAATGTAACAAAATACTCTACAACACATGGTTACACAATGTTTAGGAATTTAGTTCACTCGTACAATCAAACTAATATCCAATTTGCTAAGAACTAACAACCAATGATCCAACACATTAATAATGGAATTGTAATAAATCCACTAATTAAAAGAGTGATCAAATAAATTAATAATAAGTGATTAAAACATTGCATACATTTCCATCAAATAAAGGCATCATAGAAATATTTTGAAAGAAATTCAATTGTTCCCCCTTATTTCTCTCTTTAATATTTTAATCCATTTAGCCCTAATTTCTTAGCCTAAAGCCTTTTCATTTCTCTTCGAAAACCCCCTCTATTTCATGGTCTTGTCAATCTAGTCGTTAACCCCCTTTTTTGCTATTTAACCTGGTTTGGTTTTCTTTACATTCATTTAAAATCTTCATTTTGTCCGTGATGATGAGTGCAACTTCCACTCAAAACTTTTGACATTCCAGACATATACCATAGTTACTTCAAGAAGCTACAACATATGATAAGAAACATTGAATCATATAATAATTAAATACCATTTACAAAATATAAATTCACTATCACATAGGTAACAAAGTTTTTTTAATTAAAAAACCTAAATGATATAAGCAATATTCATTGGAAATTGATTTTCACCTATGAATTAATTACCTAACTCGTGAATTAATTACACAAGATGAAATATGCACTCTCAATAAAGATTTTTCTCATTCTGACTCATGATAAAAATGCATAGATGGTTTTTTCTCATCGTCAATCTTTTGATTACACAAGGTGATATATGCACTCTCAACAAAGTTTGTGCACATTCTTACACATGAGAAAAAATTGTAGATGGTTTTGGCTCATGATCAATCTTTTGATTCTATAAAGTTGAATCTCTTGATTTTATAAAGTTGAAATTAGGGTCATTGAGTAAAATCCAAATAAGAGAGAGAGATTGAAAATACTACAAATGGTTTAAGTGATCACTAAGCTAAGGATGAGGCATGGAAGTACATAGAGTTTGTTGGAATTTTTTAGATGATTACTGAATGTGATTGCATCCATAAGAATGTAGATTTTGTTGGATTTTTTCAGATGATCTACCTAATAAGATTATATTGTCATTTTAGTTCAATCAACTATGGTTCCTGGAGGTGAGACAATTGTAGCCTAACTTATGCCATAATTCTTTATTTTAGTTTCTCCTAAAACATTCAATAATAGTGAATATTATAGACACAATTGGATTTTTCTCTTTCCCTTTTGATCCAATTATATTTTTTTTGGGTGCACTACACAGATCTAGAGTGACCCCTTGAGATTCCTACTAAAATATCTTCCATCTTGAGCTTGCATAGCACAAAATTTCAATCCAATAAATTTCTCAATATCTATTTTCAATCTACTCAAAATTATTTTCTAACACACAAATTATCACCATAAATCTCCCACTGCAATAAGGTGTTTGAAATTAATTAATAAATCAATGGAAACACATAAAATATTGCGAAAAAAACAAACATAGAAAAGCACAAAAGAAGAGACACAAATATACATGGTTCATCCAATTTGGGCTACGCCCACGGAGAAACAACCATTCCTTCCTTTTATATTATCCAACAAAATGAAGAGATACAACCTACAACAAATATGTTGTAATTTCCTCTTCACTCCCACACGGTCTCCTCTCTTTTTCTCGCATAGAATAATAATACATACCTGCAATACAATTCCCTCATATAAACCGAGGGTTTCCTTCTAGGGA
The DNA here is from genome assembly GCA_000404065.3 of Pinus taeda. Taxonomy (NCBI): domain Eukaryota; kingdom Viridiplantae; phylum Streptophyta; class Pinopsida; order Pinales; family Pinaceae; genus Pinus; species Pinus taeda. Next base: position 30,010 of record APFE031298348.1, on the reverse strand, counting down.
GAAAACCCTAAATTAACATAACTTCTATTGTCGGATATTCCACCTAATGAATGACCCAAATTGACTACGAAATTACAATATTTAGAACGGAAATTTTTATCTATTTTTTTCTTCGCCCCCCCATCCCCCATAGATCCCCATGGTGGTGCTCCTAGTGGAGGGTAAATCCTCCCCACACCTCCCATCGAGAACTAGGATCCAAACACGGTTGAAACAATACCTCTAAATCAAGAAGATAATCAAGCTCCACACCAAATATAGGGTTTATCACATACCCAAGATAATTGAACCCTTAAACAAAAAGGAACCCCATGAAGTCAATAATTGGTTTGATATCAAATGTATGTTTTAAACCATTTACAACAATGTAATGCACACAAAGATTCCTAATAAACAAAAAGTAAATAATGGAAATCACACATAATACACAGACATTTACCCTAAAATTCCAAATTAGTAAAAACAACAAAATCTTAGAGCCATAATATATCCACACCGTCTTACCCCCTTTAATATTCTTGGGCTGAGGAATGTGTTACTTATATGACTTGAGACCCAAGGTTTGTCATGGATATGGGGTTAGCAAAGCTTCATATTTTTCAAGTCTATTGTATTTACTTTTGATACCACCACGATGACTAGCTCGTTGAGAGATTTCTGATGATATAAAATTTACCTCAATCCAAGTTCTAGATCAAAAGTTATGCCCATTAGAAGTTTTAGCCTATTGAAAAAGGTCGGGTCATCACAAGGATGCCATGTGGAACTCACATGTATGTGTTGGAGCCACTGGCCCATGTCATATCAACACCTCAGCACCAAGGTATTCCTCCTCAACTCGCTCTGCTCCATCATTAAACTGAGGCCCAAGGTCCAATATCTAAGATTTGATGGGGTCTCAATGTCAGGCTGCCTTGCCTCTTTGTGCTTGAGCACTTTGGGGGCGACTTCTAGGGTCCAATATTGGTCCATCTACATCAAACCCCTCCACGGGTTGACTCCTATGAATCTCCCTAAGATTTGATGGCCTAATGGCATGTTTCCATAACAAAGGTTCCACCTTAGTGCCACTCTCTTCCTTCTCGCACACATTCCCTATATTTATATTTTAACCAAAAACAACTAGTAAATCAAACACCCTAATTGTGATCTCAAATGTGGGCATGGGGAGGGGCAACAATGAATCTTAACTATTAGCCAGAGAAGGGAAACTTGGCTCCAATCCCAACTTCTTACCCCCATTTTCGTTATATGTTAACTATGAGGGAAGCCACCTCAATTGATCTCAATTGTTGATATCAAATGGGCAGAGATTTCACCCAACTACTTGCATAGGGTTTAACACCCACTCCCTAGGCAAAAAGGTATACCATTATCCATATCTATGGTTCAATAAAAGTGTTTTTTTCCCTTGCTAAAAATATATCTAATCTACTTTAAGGGTGGGCCGAAACCACAGGGATGATGCCATGTGCCACGTAATCACCAAGTCATCACCACATCAATGCCATGTCATATCCACATCACATTACATGTCATCATCATGTGACATGCCACATTATTTCCATGTCACTTGGCACATCATTTTGGGGTTCCCTCCTCACCTTCCTTTACTAAAAGTGTCGAGATCCAAGGTTTGAGGCCCATGACGTCAATCTTGTACAACTAGAGCCCAAAGTAGAGCCCACTGGCCATGTGATCTCAGGGTCCCAACATCAAGGGTTTCCTTCTCACCTTCCTCCATTAAAATCACTGACATTTGAGGTCAGTAAACACTCTAATACTCCAAGTTCCACATACCTCCTTATATTATCACATGGCATCCATGTGCACCCTTCTTGCTTGTTGTGGCATTTCATGGAAAAAGGGGTGGTTTCTAAGGCACGAGGGATGAAGTCTCTATTCTCAAATTCCGTTCGATATCCAGTACAAGGAATTGATTCTCATGACACACATTATCCAGTCTTAGAAAGAAGAAGGGGGAAGAACCCCAACACCAAATTTCCCAAGTTTTCAACAAAACTACACTAAGGGATTATCCTTTATCAATCCAATCTTGCAACCTCTTACAATTTCGTTCAGAAGCATGTATCTATTAATAAAATAATGTCAGCATACCAACTTTGATATCAATATAAGAGGAGATGCAGATGGGGTATTACTAACTATGAGCAACTAGACTTTTACATTTCTCAACCATGGCAATCATGTGAATCAGAAAAAATACACAATTTATCATATTATTCATGCAAAATTTATTAGACAACACAATCCATACATTCATTAAATACATAGCATACAAGATAACAAGCCAATTCATGAGCATAACAATGATTTTCACCATTTTGGCATTCATTAACATTCAAGGATATAAAAGATCTCATACAAACATATGAAATTTATGGTCCATAACTCAATATATCAATGCATTTGACTTATCCGAATATGTAAATATGGATGACAATGGAAAGAGGGACTTCAAATCTCCACCCAACCATAGGCTAGCTACACTGCAACTTTTATACAACTGACCACCCTTGATCTGATTCCATAGTCTAAGGGGATGCTTTCTAAGGGAGGATTTCACACCAATATTGGTAGGCACTCAAGAGATGGAGTCCACCATTTAGATGGTTTCTCAACTACCCTCTGGTAGTAAACACCATTATGACTCACTTACTTCTTTGAGTCCAATTACGGGGATTCAACGAAGGTTCATATGGGGAATTTCTTATTTTAGGAGGTTCAATACACTATCCAAATTATCTCTCAGTTGTATTTCATATCAAGCACCATAGGGGTTTGTAGTCCACTATCCAAGTGATTAAGAGGTCTCTAGGAAGCACCATAGTGACTCAATTTACCTTGTCCAACAGGATAAAAACTATACAACCAACAACATAGTGATTCATTCATCCACTAAGCCTCCCACTAACCAGTCACACTTAGATATATAATCCAATGTCCTCAAGAACATCAATTTAAGGATTAACAGCACAATTTCATAGCACATGGATTAGTTGCACTTAGCGGATAATAAAATTATTTCTCTAGTCATATCCTCTTTTCACTAGCATTCCTTTCTTGTTTCTTTTCCTTTGTTAATGTCTTTATTTGCATCCCTTCATGTGTGTACAAGAATGCAAAGCTTTGTCTTCCCCCATGTTACAAAACAAGAAAATATTGGCACTTTCCCTCCATCCAATCATGTCTATCTCATCTATCAAGTGGTGGCTCGATCTATTATGCCACCTCCTCCATCTTCAAGGATGAGGGTGCCATACTAACTTATCCACTCTACCACTTCTTTACTATCCCTCAGACTTGGATCCGTGGTCCCTCCCTTCAGGCTAACATTCCATATTTTTATTATTTTCAAGAAAATTATTTAGAAATTACGTTGTTTATAGGATTTTTCCTATCCAATCATGGCTTCCATGCTAGCTTTCACGATTATGATTACATATACAAAATAAGGGTAAAGGTGGGTGTGTTACACACCTCTAATTTTTATCATTAATCAAATCATTATTTACAATATAATACATAGGATCATGTGACATACAAAACCCCTAATCCATTAACTCGGATTATATTACAACCTTATTTACTTAAACATAATTAGAAAATAATGAGATAAAAAACCATGTGCCACAAAACCACGAAAAGTGAAAATCTTGTGACCAAAACTGTAAAAAAATGCCCCAATTATATGTGTGTGTGTATGTGTGTGTGTGTGTCAAGGGTTTCCCCCAACCCTGTTGCTATACTTGACACATACAATTCACAAGTGAGGCTAATCATGCAAAGAATATAATACATATCATTCAAAGGGCCAATTGTACATCACTAACAATTAGAATACCATTTCTCTAACTTGAAACACTAGAGGCATTACTTTTCGTATACTTTGTTGTGGGAAAGAATTACAAACAATTATGTATGTGCGTGCGGAGGTTTCCATATAAGTGGATTACAATATAATCCATTAAAGGCCTTTAACCAGTTCTAATGGTGGTTTCATAGTAATTTTTTTTTGTGAGATTTCAATAATAGAATGGTATTTTCCTGGTGGTTGTTTGTTGTGTAAAGTAAAATGTCTCCCTAAAAAAAATCTATAAATACAAGTGATAAAATTAATTTGATATTTTGATGTCATTTGTTTTCTTTGATATTGAATAGTTATTATTCTCTATCCAAAATGGTTTATTATTGTAATTTCATTTATGTCATATAAAAAACACTATTATTCTCTATCCAAAAAGGTTTGTTATTTTTATTTCATAAAAAAAAACATAATTTAAAAATAAACAAGTATACAAGATGCCATTATGGAAAGAAAATTTATATAGATCTTTAAATCAAGAAGCATTACATTGGTACTTAATTTTCTTTTAAATATAAAAAATACCAAATATGTTTAGTGGCTCCAAAGGAATGATTGACAATTGTTGAAGAAGCATTTTCAGACCTGTAATTTTATTAGCAAGGAAAATGAATTATAACAAAAGTGAGGGAAATGCTTGTACCTCATATCAATGTGAACAAGTTTATATAACCCAACTACATGTTAAATTTGAGAAGAATAACCAATCACATAATCACACGTTTGATAGATGTTGGAGTCTACAACCCAGTATGAAAGAGATGTGTATGTATGTGTTTAATTTGGAGTTGACACATGTCTCTTAAAGAAAACACGTCAAATATAATAAAAAACAAAAATGAATATACGTGTTTGGTTTGTTTAATCAAAAGTATTATAAAACATCAATAATCTCACTCTTAGTGGCCATACTAAGGAGTAGTAAAGATATTTCACTCACTCTCAACCATAAATAAAATATTTCAAGTGGAATATAACTAGAAATTGCACCACATGTTGCAAAGGGACGTCATAAGGGGGAACATAGGAAGGAGTAGCATAGAAGATGGAAGTAAAAATTTTATGCAAGTATTCTTCTGGTGTTAGACGACTTGTAAAGTCATATGGATCTATAAGAATTAGGGGTGGAATTTCACCATAACAAACACAACAAAGTCCTATTTTTTACTAGGAAGAGGGATTTGATTTCAGTAATGAAAGTAAAGAACTCTGTTGAAGTAGAACACGTCTCTCTAAGATGGACATTGTTTCTAAGAATATTTTTGGCAAAACTACCTAGGATGCATTTTTATTTTCTTTTGAACTTTTCTTTCTACCAGCCAACCTGTAATTGATAAGACAACACAATATTCCAGTGTGCTTAATGCAAATCCTCATAACTTGGTTTAATCCCCTAAGAAAGTAGGTTTCCCTAATATGCCCAAAACTTGGTGCAAGCAATATGAAATACCTACTTGAAAGGACATGTGGCTTCAACCACAAGCTCCTACACACCAGACTTTGTTGCCTCACATAATCACTTCCACTTGTACATATTCTCACTATACTTCTCTAAGTTATGGATCATCATGTACCATCAAGTTGTACATATTCTCACTATACTTATATGGGTTATGGGTCCTCAAGTACTATCAAGTGCACAATCACTAAAATGTTGTTTGTGTATTTTCTAATCTAAGGGTTGTGTACATTTCTAAGGATGATAGAAAATTGCTATATAAACAGGTCTATTTAGTATCTATTTAGTATTTTACAAAATAAGCTATAGTATATAAAGCATTGTCTTTGTAAAATTTACCACATATTAACTCAAAATTACTAGTGTTACCTTTATCCAACCCTGAATGACGAGGACTAAGCTACCATGCAACACTAGTTATTCATCACTTTCTAACTTATTATTATGAAAAATTGTTATATATTCTATGGAATAATTATAAACGATATTTTATAAATCTAATATATTGTATAAACTATATAACATGATATTTACAAACCATTTTCTCAAAATTAAAAAATTCCATATCGAATATTTTATATCACAATAATATTCCGAACTCCTTGAATATAAATGGACAACTGAAAAATATTGAAAAGTAGGAACCTCCATCTATGTATATCTAGGAACCTCCATTTATGTATATCTTTATCTACTTGTTTCACCGCATTTTTTCTTCTTCAAGTTCCTCCCTAAACCTAAGTGGACAACTCATAAATATTGAAAGTTTGGAACTTCATATATATCTTTTTGTTTCAACACTATTGCATGTTTATTTTCATGGTTAATACCAAGGGTGCAAATATTTTTTCGATATGATCATATTGCATACCCTACACACTCATCTCATCTTTGAAAAAAAAAGCAACATCCACAAAATAGATTTTGCATTGTCCTTGACAAAAATTATGACTAAAATATCTTAGCTTTTGAGTTATTATCAATAAAGACAACTTACTTGTAACAACTTACATTGTGAAGACCAGATTACGAGAGTGAGAGCAAGACAGAAATAAGATGAAGGGATTGTGACATTATGTAACCACTCTAAATAGATAATATGAAGATAGCTCTAAAAGTGGATATTCATATCAACTAACAAGAAATAGGGTCTTGTGACTGAGGTGCTTTGCAATAGCAGAAAGTTTTGCAATCTGTCAAAGGTTTGCCTTAATGTCTCAACAATTAATATCACAACAACCTTTAATGCTAGACGAGTTGTTGATGTACCAACCTCCACAGGTGAGTAAGGTTTAGCTTAAAAAATTTTGGGATTTTGGATTTAGCTTAAAATGTTTTGGGAATTGGGAATTAGCTTAAAATGAAGATCATTCGTCTTGGATTTGGATTTGGTGGATTTTTGTTGCTTGCTTGCTGCTATTGAGGCTAAATCTAATTATTCTATTTTTTTTAATCAAAATTTCATAATGTAATTTTTGGTAAAATATTTATAAAGAAATATAAAAATTGTAAAAAATAATAAATAAATAGAAATAGAAATTATAATTTATTAATTGCGATTTAATAATAAAAACAATATTCTAACTTTAATATGACATTTATTATTTATTAAGTTTAAGTATGTAGTTGAACTTACCATAATTTAATGGTGCAATCTAACTAATTGATAGAATGAATTTTTAGGCCAAAATAAAACAATACAATTTCTAGTAAGATTGTGATTTCTTCTGGTTTAAAATACACTTTAAACTACTTAAAATTATGATTCTTAAAAATCTCTACTAAATCTTGAGTAAAATTGACCAGGAAAAATCCTTAGAAAAGAGCCATATTATCTATAAATTAAATGATACCCAAAAATACTAGTTTTTTTTTTTATTAATAAGTATTTATGAATGTGGATTAATTTATTGAGTCTAGAGGCTCATTCTACAACCCAATATGATGTGTAACTTTGTCCGCTTGTCATTAAAGTTAAAATTTTCATCATGTGGGCCATTTTTTTTAATCTAAAAATAAATAAATAAAAGTAAATAACTATATAAAACATTTAAATAATGTTTTCTATACAAAAATTTGCACGTGAAGAAATTGGATCCCTCTCAGCTCATGTATATTGGTTATTATTAATCAAGAAAATTGTATCACTTGAAATTCCATTTAAAAATGTCTTGCTAAATGCTTCCACCATGTTACTTCCTAAAAAGTTGACAAAGAAGGGAAGAAAAGTTACAATAGGAGGTTTGCAACAACATTGTATTGTAACCGGTGTGTCAAAAAATTAGATTCTATTCAGTTGCAACATACCACCCTCGCCTACAAAGTTCAAAACCCTCACCATTTTTTTTCCAGACATTTAACGGCAGGAGGTCGTGAGATCGAGTCCCCAGAGTGAAAAGAAAAGAGACCAAAACAATGCAGAAAATTCATTATGAAGTTATGCCAGGGAGTTTCCATGGACACCAGCCATGGCAAGTTCAAACCTCTACCATTTTTCTAGAGATTTAGGAAAGAGACCACAACGATGTCATAGAGTCTTCACATAATATTATAACAAACATTGGCATTAATGTCAAAAAAAAAATTAAAGTTTGAAAAATTGAGAGGAAAAGAAGAAATTATAAAATTGGCATATGTTTTTTTAAGAAAAAATGAAAGGGCCAACAACCTAATTCCAAAGACTTTACACATGATTTTCATGCCAATGACCCTATATAAAAACATTGACATTAATTAACATACAAGGCACCTATCTTGGTTAACAGCTTGGCAAGGTCAAAAATTCAAAATTTTTCATTCATGGTTTATAGAGCAAGACCCCATATAAAAACCAAAGACACTATATTAAAATATTGACATTAATTAACATAGAAGGCACCAAAAAATCAAAAATTCAATTTTTCCCATTTATAGTGTATAAATGGGAAGATACTTGTCAAATCAATGCATTTCCAGGATCCTTCCTTCTTTGGTACATGTATGGAATGAGAAGCAAATAAACTTTGCTCATTCTTTGATCACCTCCATTGGATCACTCTTTGAAACTACATGTCAACAAACATATATCCCTGAAACTCTGAAAGGTTTGAGAAAATGTCTTATTTAGTTTATATAATTATGTATATTAATTATATTTATTTCTTTTATATAAATATGTTATTATTTTAACTTTAATGTATTTGATTATTTTTTTTATTATTTTTATATTTTACTTAAAAGACATCTGATTTTTATTTTTATTTTTTTATATTCCAATTTAAAAAAATGTGAGGACTTTGTTTTACAAATAAAAATGGCTTTCATGGATTACAACTAATCCATTATTAGTATATAAATGCAGTAACATCTTGTAGGTACTTGTTGGACGTAGTAGTTAATATGGTTTGATAAGATGAAACCGAAGGATAAAACAATTTAATTTACCAAATAATTTACTTTTCCAAACATTTGGTATTGGTTTAATAAAACAACAAGAATAAGGATTGGAATATTTAATTTAGGTGTCGTTTATCGGGTGGTAAATTTGCTTGAGAGTAAAATATGGTTGGAATCTGATTAAAAAATTCAAATGATTTAACACAATAACACATTTTTGGAACATCTAAAATCTTTAATTTTAACCATTGTAACTAGGATTTAAAAATTTTTGTCAAGAGCAAATTTAAAAATTAGTTAAACTACATCTTTAATTTATGTATTTTTTTTTCAAGTTTAAAAAATATTTTTTTTCAGTTTAAAATATTATATTATTTTTTATTGTATTTTATTTAAAGTTCAAATAAAATAAATAATTATTAAAAATTAATAATTATTCCAAATCATATAAATAAATATAGTAAGTTAATATGTAAACCATATTGAAAGTTTAAAATAGAGATGTGTAATGGTATCATATTGAGATTTTATATAATAATTTTTATTATAATGAGTTAATGGAATATTTAAATTTGAAATATAGTTATAATTTAAAAAACATTTGCATTATTATGGTTATCTATCTTAAATGAATGGTTATTATTTTTGTTTAATTAGATATTTATATTTTTAAATATTATATTTATGGAAATGGATGTGTTTTATTTTGGAATTTGGTTTTTATTATTTTAATAATAGATGTTTTGATGTTTATAAATATTTTATTGGTTATTTAATTTATATGGTTATACTGATTTTTTAATATTAAAAATAATTAAAAAATAATGAGTAAGTCCAAAGGTATAGTAGACATTTGCACTTTAATATTTTGAGAAAACACAAGATTGACACCTATTCCAAAGCATTTGATTAGGTAAATTTTGAATGATATGAACCATTAATGAATGAACATATTCTTCAAAGAACCAAACTCACATCTATTTTGAAGATGATCTATAGTTTCAAACATTAGAAGCATTATTTTTTATATAGTTTGTTAGAATTTTGAGGTAAAAAATAAGCCTCAAAACCTAAAATGTACTAACAAAATTAACTTTTAAAGAACCAATAGGATTCAAGATAACGACACTATCCCAGGGGTAAATATTTTGGAGGGAAAAAGAAGAAAACTCATTTTTTAATTGTATTTTTGGATTATCTCCTTAGAGATTTATTCAAATGTCAAGTGTAGACACACGTTGAATGTGTAATTAAATTCCACATTCAATGAGTACCCACTTATGAGTAGACCACCCACATCAAAAAGAATGAAAATACAAGAAAATGTGTGTTAAACACACTGTACTGAATACACTTTTTCAGGTATTTTCAATTTTTTTCGATGTGGGTCTACTCATAAGTATTAAGAATGTGTACTCATTGGATGTGGAATTTAATTTTGCATTTAACAAGTGCCTACACTTGACATTTGAATAAACTTTTAAGGAGATAAAATGAAAATACAATAAAAAAATCCCCAAAGTGGGGTGACGGAGTGGGTAATAAGCCATAATGGCGATGTCAGAAGCTGTGAGGTGCGAGGACTGCTTACCATAGCTCGCATGATTGTAAGGAAGAACGTGGAGAGGCACTGCAGAGCGGACGAGAGAAGTGGTGTGAGGAATGTCGGGAAGAGGAGAGGTGGTAAGGACGATGGTGAAGAAAGGACGGGACAACAGGTTGATGGGAGGGAGTATGAAAGAGGGGGTAATGAAGGAAGGATAGTCAGAGTGAAAGAGAAAAGAAGAAAGAGCGCGACGAGGAAGCTAGACAAACATCCAGCATACAGGAAGCATAATATCGGGTATGTCAATTGTCTCTGCTCTGTAATTCGAAAAGAAAATTGTAGTATGTTGGAAGGGGTAAGAAACCAAGGTCAGGGAGGGAAGGAATGACCTTGTGCAGAGGTTCTGTTGTATAAACAGCGCGGGAACCGGGAGAGAGAAGGGCCCGGTAGCTCGGCTCTGAGGCGGGAAAGGAGAGTTGGTATAGAAAATAATAGGGAGGGGCCTATTGAGTTCAGAACCAAGGATACAAAGATTATAATAGAGAGTTTCAGTGAGGCCGAGAGGTCCGATAGTCTGGAAAATTTCTTTAGACAGGGAGTCAGGGTAGGGTAGGGAAACCCGAGCAACAGAAGAGAGCGAGTTTGGGAGGGGAAACCAGGAAAGAGTCAAAGAAAGAAGGAGATGACCTCCTAGGGGGGGAACACTGAAAAGAGAGGGAGTGGTGTCAGCCAGCAAGGTAGAAAGGGAGAGAATTTTAGTAGGCAGACCCATGGGTTCACTATCCTGGGGCAGCTTCGAGAGGGGGTTAACCTTTCAGAAACTAAGGAGGGAGAATGGGGAATAGGTTGAGAGATAGTACCCAAAGACCCGAAAGAAAAACAGGGAAGAGGGAGTAGGGAGAAGGGGCAGACTCGCCCAAGTTCAGTGGGGTACTTGGGAGCAGAGGAGTGCGGGCATAAGAGAGTTAGTGCAAGTAGACAGAAACCCTCAGAATCAATGGAAATTTAGGTGGGTAGCAATGGTTTTATCCTGACTAAGTATTGTGCACATTGTGAACAGATAGAAGGGAGTGAAGACATGGCACGGGCAGCCAGAGGTCACAGTCGAAGAGGAAAGGAAAATAATAGACCGCGCTCTCAAGACAGTGGTACCTTAGGCAAAAGGTTGGGAAGACGTCCCATGGACAAGACCGTGAAAGAAGCAACCAAGGCTTATATGAAAGACACAGATGTAGGGATAAGAAAAATTATTGAAGAGATGGAAGACAAGGTTAAGGAAGAAGACTCGGAAGAGGAGATGGAAGAATGGAGAGACCTCATTCCTGATCCTGGAAATACTAAAGGCTAGATGTCTCAATATAAACAGACTTTACATTTGTACTGGCTCATGAAGAGGCTGGTTGGAAACGCGGTGGAGCAAGTTTCCATGGGGATGGCATTGATAACCAGAGATATGTCTGATTATAAACGAGACTTGCAAACCATACAGCTCCAACTCTGTAAACAGGATATGAGACTTGACCGTATACAGAGACACATCCCCTGTATTGTGGAAATGACACCAGAAAATGAAGGCTGAGCTAAAGATCCAGTAGTCGTTGAGCCAGACCAGGATGAGCCCAAGGAATAGACTGAGCTCATGATCTCAGGTTACTGTTTTTTTAGCAGCTGGTTTTCTTTCTATATGCATGTTTATGGGAACTGTGGTTAAAAACTGGTTTCTAAATAGTTTTGTATATATAGCTTGGGTAGAAAGACTGTTAACTTACCAATTTTGGATGGCATATAATATGCATAGGTGGCCAATAGACTTGGTTTCCCACTGGGCAAGTTGAGGCCACCTATTGACAGTATGTGGATTCAGCTTGTTTTTATATAAATAGAAAAGGAGGACCTACCTAAGATTACAAAAAAAAAATACAATAAATTTGCTTTCTTTTTATTTAAAAATTCATAACTATTATTATAGATTTTTCTTAAGACATCCATTTTATATCTCAAAATTTCCCTAATATAGAAGAATTACACATGTGCCTTTTAAATTTTCTATGTAAATAAGTTGTAATATCATACGAGCACGGAAAATTTTAGGGGCTAATATTTACAACTAGGCTAATTGTCCATGCTTTAAAAAAAAATCGTTACTTTCCATTTTTTTTCTAAAAATCATTTACCCAAATTTTATAGTATAAAAAAATTTTACCTTAAAAATCTCCAAAATTTTAAAAAGAGGCTACATAAAATTATTAAAAATTTGAATAGTTTTATAAAAACATTTTACAAAATTGCATATGGACAAGTGAGATTCGCCAAGGTTTGTAAACATTAAAATAAATTTCCATTCTTAAAATTTTCCCTACATACGAATTAAGATTTTAACTAATTTTGGTTGTGATTTTTCATATTAATATTTGTAAAGTTTTAAATAAAATGATTTATTTTAATGTTTAATAAGGTTTTGAATAAACGATGAGACTTACTCCATCATTGTTAGTAAATATTTAAAAATTAATATTTATATAAAAGTATTTATGTACAAATGTTAAAAAAAAATTGATATTTTGATGTGATGTGTTCTTTTTGATATTGCAATGTTTTTATTGACTATCTAAAATATTGTGTTATCTTATTTTTTATTTATGTATATATTTAAAGTTATGATTTAAAAGTACAAAGTACAAAAGATATTATTATAGAAAGAAAAAAAATAGATGATTAGATTGATATTTTTTTAATTAAATAAATATTAAAGATGTTATTGGGTTTAAGGGCATGATCAACACTTAGTTCATACAATTGTGATTAACTGTTGTTCATAAAAAAAATACAAAAATATGAAAATGTCAAGAAAATCCAACTTTATATAAATGATAAATTTACACTTGTTTTAATATATTTGAATGGGTCAATTGGTGATTTCTATAAGTTGTAGTATAGTTGTTATATGTTTTGATGTTTTTATAGGTACATTTTCTAGTTGAATATATCTAGAATTTGGTTGGGATTTGTTAAAATCACAAGCTTGAGTTGTGAACTCTCTCTAATCTAAGTGCCTTAAAATTATTTTCACAATGTTGAATCCATATATAGTTAAAAATGCATTTCAAATAATAAAACATCAAAATTTAACCACAAATTATCTCACCAAATTTTAACCAAAATATCCAAAACTTAAAATAATTAAACAAAGTATTTCCATAAATAATGTGTTGGGCAGTGGATCCCCCCACAGCATGTTTTTGGGGCTTAAAGCCCAAGTTTTGGTCAATGTAATGTAAAGACTCCATGAAGTATGGCGTGCAGAGCACGAAAGTCTAGGATGAGTCATAGGGTTGTCCGCCCTAAGAATTGTAAAATAATGTAAAGATGTGTCGGCCTACCCATGGTCTACAGACCATGGGATTGTATAAATAGAGCGAGGCTCTAAGTGTAAAGGTAGTTTTTGGAAAAATCAAATAATAGATAGATACGAAGGCATGGTTAGAGGATAGAAGTGGATTTGAGGCGTATTGGGCCATAGTAGTAGGAAGAGGCTCTGCAGCTGAGTGCGCGGACCACTACAGCTGAGTGCGTAGGGAGGAGTCAGGTTTATAATTGAACTGAACTTGAAAAGGGTTATTAATAAAGATAAATTTGATTCACAATATCGTGCATCTGTGATTCTGTTTATCTTTATGCATTTATATTGTTTTTTATTACGCACACTTACTTGAAACTTGAATAAGTATTAATAACATTGGGCCTGCATAAACTAAGTCAAAGCACTAACATAATAGCGCAGCAAGGATCGAGATCTGGATAGTACTATATTCGTGCCCCTTACAAAGGTATGTACAGGCTATTGTGTGGAGCAGAACAAGTGTGCAGGTTTGAACCGCAAACCTCCAGGACCTTCATCAAGACATCCCTAAGGTGCGGAAACCTAGTTTAAGCACCCTCCCATACTACTTTGAGTGAGACATCAGAGCATGCTCCGCGGATTGTTGCTGAAAGGGCCAGTAATACCAGGATTTGCTTGGCTAAATCACTTATGAACCTGGATCAGGTCCCACTTAACCAACAAATGGTTTCGTTGCTGGGACTGGGATCTCCCTAAGGGATGTCTAATGTCGTGCCACTGGAACCCAACAAAGAAGGAAATTGAAGAGTGGTTGGATAAGAAGATTCATGAGTTCGCAACACAGGAAAACAGAACTCCGCAAGTATCTGAGAAAAAGTGGCTGGATTGCTACGTGTATACGGAAATCCATGAGATTTTCTTTGCATCATTTCCTTCTGAACTGTATGATTGGATCGCGAGGTTAGCTGACAGCCAGGGAAGGTGTAGGCTCGACCAACCGATAGTGTGGACTCCAGAATTAGTACCAAACTAGAGGCATCAAAAGATAATATTGTGTGAGCTGTGGACCATTAGCTTGACTAGATAATAGGGGGATTTATCACTGAGTTTGCAGTAGACACGACCGTGAGTTACAGCGAATCAGAATGATGCTTCCTCAAAGGACCGCGAGGTAAGTATATTAAGTATTTAAATACTTTGATTAAGATACTATTGAGTGAAAAGAGGGTCATGCAAATACATTAATGTTTGGGACAACGCAGAGCGGAGAGATCTACAAAAGTAGCGAAGAATTAAGAAACAAACCCTTAAATTCACCTTCATGAGAGAGCAAGGAAGAGCTCGCTAAGGTCTCTCTCAGAAGCGCGGTCAGTTTGATAAAGCAGCACATTTCGCAGTTACCACCTCCACCCATGCCACCACCCGTTTCACCTCCCTCACCTCCATATCTACCCACTCTACTTCCACCACATCCACAGTTCAGTATGGCGAGCCCAATCAAACTACCAGTATTTAGAGGGGTAGGGAATGAAGATCCGGACCAATTCTAGTTCATGGTAAGAGCAGTATGTGAAGCGCAAGGTGTTAAGGACGACAATATTAAGAAGGCTACATTGGTGAGTGCGTTGCAGGATCGTGCATTGACATGGTATATCAAGCACTCTAACGACCACCCAAACGCAAGGAGATCCAGAATGCATTGAACAGAGAATTTAGCCGACCGAAATCAGAGACACAGTCAATCATCGGGTTTAAAGAGATCGCGATACTTCCAGGCAAGACCACCTGGGATTTGGACCAAAGACTGAAGAGTATGATCCGCGAGGCCAATATGACGCTAACAGATGCACAACATCACGCATGGTTTGTGGCATCTTTGACACTGCACTTGAGGATGGCATTATCACAACATAAACTTTCAACCTAGGCCGAAGCATTGGAAATGGCGATGAGGTTGTATGAGACCTTGATACAAGACCCTGGGTTGGGAGTTCAACAAATCCACGTGCAACTACAGAATCTATGCCTAGAAATGTAAAGTTTGAAGCAGGATAGGGCATTGCGGCTAGAGGCGCGCGAGGAAGTATGGTGCATAAAATGCAAAGGCCAGGGCCATGACAAGGATCACTGTCCAATGTTCACGAACTACTTGGTAAGAGGGGGGCCAATGTCGTTGAGACCAGAGGCATAGGCAGGGCCGAGTGTGACACTCGCGCTATGGTGCACGATCTATCAGATAAGAGGAAAACACACGATGGATAATTCTCATTTGTTGTAGAAGTATACACCGACACCCCAACAGCTATTTTGTAATTTCCGTAGGTCGGTAGGCCACGACAAGCGCACTTGTCGCGGCTACGAGCTAATGATGGATTGGACCCCAACCTATAGGATGCAGACAGAAACGCGAGCCCTCGACCCAGTTGTGGGGATGGCGTGCGCTGGATTTCAGGGGAGAGATCGAGGACGAGGAGGAATGGGACCAGGAAGGGGCTGCAGACAGTTAATTTGTTACAATTACAGAGGACCAGGGCACTATGCCCATGATTGTACCAACCCGACAAGGATATCGTGTTCATACTATGCTCAGTTTGATCATGAAACAATAGATTGTCCTACGTTGATCACACAGATGCGCGAAAAAGGGGTATTCCAGCCTCCTTCGACTCAGAATATACAAATGATGAGGTCTGAACTGCGCGAAGAAGACTCGAATGTTAACATGATGCTTAGAAGTGGTGCGACCATGGGGGAGAAGGGGAAGTAGCTTGAGGAAGATACATGGGTTTGCAAGGCTCCTACAAAGGGACCTGGGTTTGACTTAGAATGCGCAAAGGAGACGTTCATGGAAGCTAAGAAGTGCTTCGTGGAGGCCTCCACTTCACGTAATAGGGATCAACCAGAGCCAGGAATGGATCCTTCAATGCTCACTACCTTTCTAGAGAAATGCATGAAACTACTGTGTGACAACAAGGAAGTTAAGGAACTATAGGAGCTGATCACTAGGTGTGTGGGGTCAGGAGAGCCACGTGTAGTCTAGAAATTGGGAAAGCATGCATTGCGCACCAAGAGGGAAATGAGATTGACTGCACAGATTGGTGAGTATGAAATGGATTAGGTAATCCTAGATCTGGGTTCGGACGTGAATGTGTTACCGAAGCAAACATGGGAATGCATGGGCAAGCCTGTGTTATAGTGGTCCCCTATTCAATTACGAATGGCAAACCAACATACGATTTTGCTCATGGGGAAGTTGCAAGGGGTAACAGTTGATATTGAAGGCGTGAGCACACAGATGGATTTTGAAGTGATAGAGATTGTCGATGATAGCAATCCCGATCTCGTGATGTTAGGATAGATTGGGCCACTGATATGAATGGAGTCATCAACCTGAAGAAGCGGAAGATGATATTCAAGAAAAAGTCACTACGCGTAGTAGTCCCACTGGACCCAGCCGAAGGAGCGCGCTACACTGAACCAGTGTGCGACAATGAGTTGGATTGTATATAAAAGATAACCGTACGAGACCAGGATTGGGTGAATCCAACTAGAGATGGGAGAATATCATGGGAGCACAAAAGCTCTTGCACTTCAGATTCAGACGAAGAAGTAGAACGATGGCAGAATCAGTTACACGAAGTGACAACACTAAACTGCAACATGATGGTTAGATCACTGTGTTACGTGACAACGGAGGCACGGGAACTGCCGACATATGATGGATTGACAACGGTGGATGAATTCCTGGGAAAATTTGAAGACATGGTACCTGAACAACAATGGTTCAACGTGTTGAAGTGGGCGCTGCGCGCAACACTTGCACGCTGGTGGGGAACACATCAAGGAAATTTTAAGGACTGGCGCAGATGTAGAAGGATGATGCGCCTGCGGTTTGGAAGCCCCCAACCTCGAATGAGAGTTGGGAAACCAGGGCAAAGCAACTTGCGCGCCCACCTGTGTCAATGGGTACAAACGTGTGTTGTGCAATCTACACGAACGCATTCCAAACTAAGGATCGAAAATCGAAACAGGGCGCAGCCGCAGGAAATGTGACGCGCACCACAAACGGTCCATGTAGAAGCATTCAAGAGGGTATGTGGAATCCTGAACAGGGTTTACCAGGCGAGACGAACTGATTGGGACCTATGCATCCCAACGATCCGATGGGCCTCTAAGGCCATGTACAAAAACCTGAGCGTGGAGACGATCCCGAAGCTGATGAATAGAGTCGAGGCCATAGTTTTGGAAGGAAGGGATCCTCATGTAGTAGCTCCGATGGTTGGGAAGGTACACAAGGACTAGGATGAAGGAATTATGCAACTGCACGACAACGAACATATGCAGATTCAGAAAGCCATCCGATGGGGGAACCGTAAGCTTCACGAACTCAAATATCGAGTACGACTGAGGAAGAAATGCATGTTAATGGATGCAGAGAGCAAAGAATTGGAAAATGAAATCATGCAAGCCTGTCGTGTCGATAAAATAAGAATGACAGGATAGGATATGGGCAACCATACTACTGCATTAGAAGAATTCCGCCAAGAATTTGTGGCTCTGCTACCATGGTTGCGACCACACCTTACTAGACAAAGTAACCAGGGGAGCGCACCGCATAAGGAAGAATGTGAGGTGCTGACTGTCGCGAGGGTAATTGAGGAGTGCTCACGGACCGGGCTAGAAGGTAAATTGAAGCCTCGCACAAGTGGTGCGACCAGCTGACTATCCGTAGGGAGCACAGTCTTAGTGTTCCAGGCAGTTGAAAGAGAGTGCAGGACTATAAAAGAGTCTGTATGGGAGTTGCGTGATAAGGAGGTTATGCACAGGATCAGTATGTCACCGGGGTTGCGACCACGCATAGGGGGTTGCGCTACCACGTGAGTAGGCTAGGAAGTGACCGTTGGTGTCATTGTTCATGACAAGATGTCCAATTTAAGGCAACGAGGAGCGAGTGGTGGGAAATTAAGACACGAAGTCAGAACTAGATGTGGGACGATCTACTACTAATCTCGCATTAATGAGCCGAATGAGGGGGGAACGATCGAATTTGAATTCAAAAAGGCCTATAAATCACCGGGGGCTATCAACCGAACAACCCTTGGAATTTTGAGAACTCAGTTATTGCGCTATCAATTTGGTGTGGACCATACGAATTTGGAGGCTTTGAGAGAAAGTTCAGTGTTTGAGACATTGTCGAAGGAGACAGTACTTCTTGAACAGAGTGATGTTGAAAACCAAGGGATCTGCGTAGAGCCCTATGCCACTGGTGGGGGATGCACTAGAAATTCCTAAATCGCCCCAGACATCGAGGCCCAGAAAGGATCCATAGGCAGCAAGACCTGTTCGTATGTCTCCATGAAATCCGCAGTTTGGTAAAATGTCTATGGAAGACAAGGGCAAGACTGTTAATCTTAAGAAAAATGACGAGGAGGAGGATCTCCAAGCATTCATAGAATAGATCGAGGCGGATGAAGAAATGGAGGAAGACATTCAGCTAGTGTGCGCTGCAGCAAAACTGTCCAAGCATGTCCCTCTGTGGAAAGGGAGAGTAAAAGTACCAAAATATTTGGATGTTGTTAAAGGCGCACTCCAAACCCCGCTCCTCCCAAATGGAATTCTGTTTGAAGGATTAGTTCTAGGCTGCGTACCCACGATGAAATTTGAAGATTGGGACCTCGCGGACTGCGAGAAGTTCCCACATTTGGATACTAGCCAACTCATGAAACTGAGCAAGGAGGACTCAATTATAGCACTAGAGCTGCGGAAATGGCTGCGCGGTGTGGAGGAGGTCGGGCTACTCCACCTACTATGGATTTCACACTTTCAATGGGCACCAATCATGATCTCTGTAATCAGGCAACTGCTTTTCCTGGTGCATGATGGGTACTTGTGGCTGGAGGAGCATATTCCTATCACGGTGGAGCTTATTCATAGGATTTCTCAGCCTCCCTGTACGAGAAGGGACCCTGTAGAAATAGCTAGCAAAAGCGGAGATTTGGCACTTGCAGAGGCCATGAAGAAGAAATACAAGTTGGAAAAGAAGCAGAGAGGCTACGTAATTAATAGCATTCAAGACAAAGGGGTGCACGTAGCCACCCAGTTGCTAGTCGGGAAGGTGATGAGAAAATTTCGCGGCAACGAGGTACCAGTGATGGTCATCGCGTTGGCCGAATAATGTGCAGAGGGGGTACAATTCAACTGGGCGCAGCTCCTCTACGAAGAGTTTCTGACAAACTGCAAGGAGGCTCAGGAGCAGGGTAAGACCCTCCACTACGTGTGGTTGCTCTTATCCATCTTGTTGATTGCAGAGGAATTACCTTAGGACAGTCAGTTTCCTCCTCTTGAACAGGACTTTCTAGAGGCGAAAAAATACACGTCGCTCTGGGTGACAAAGGACACCACACGAATCAGTTAGCCCAAGATCTTCTGGATACTCATGGAGGCAAGCATCCTGATGTGGATCAACAATAGGTTGCACCTATCCCCCATGGTGTACGATAGTTTGCGGAGCTTTGCAGACTTTAAGGCAGATATGCACAATGTGTATATCAAGGTGTGGAAGGATCCGGAGCAGAATTGGACCAAACTCCCTTTCATCGCGAATGATGACACTGTTTTCATTGTGCTTGACTCATGGCCACCTGAGTGGCGTGCCCCGGATCTGGCAGTGTGTGATGAGATAGCGATACAAAAATAGAAGGATGTCGCTAAGCTGTTGGCATAGCAGAAGCGCAAAGAGAAGTTCACCGAGGAGGTAAGGGTTTCTCACAAGGCAGCGAAGGCCGCCGCAGAACAGACCAAGGCCGCCAAAAAAGCAATAGTAGCACTGGCCACTGGGGCCACCACAACATAGGAGGAAAGAGGCTCGGACTTGACCACAGGACAGGGGACAGACGACACGGTGGAAGGCGCGGACCCAAGCACGACACCTGCACAATTGAAACGGTCACGTGATACAGAACGAATGTGGCCAGGAAAGAATACCAAGGCTTTCAAAATTAATGGAGAACCCTTCCCAGGAAAAGTAAATGGCAGTCGCCTGAAGCCCTACACGGGTGGGCCGACTACCTGACTAACCGAACAAAGCATAGTCTTCGCGACCCAGGAAGCCGGATAAGAGTGCGGGACTATAAACACAAGTACTAGAAGCCGACCCCAAAGAAGAGAATCAAGTCAGACGCAGATGATTCAGAAGCTGAAATGGAGCAGATCCAGCAGACAACAGAACAATGCATTAGCGGACCTTCGCGCAGCACAGGCACAGTTGGATGGACTTCGCGCAAAGATCGCTGCACCAACAGAATGACTCGAGATGAGTCACAATGATTGTGTTGGGGGCCTGTTGGGCAGCGGATCCCCCCACAACATGTTTTTGGGGCTTAAAGCCCGAGTTTTGGTCAATGTAATCTAAAGACTCCGCGAAGTACAGGTGCGGAGAACGAAAGTCTAGGATGAGTCATAGGGTTGTCCACCATAAGAATTGTAAAATAATGTAAACATGTGTCGACCTACCCATGGTCCATGGCCCATGGGATTGTATAAATAGACTGAGGCTCTAAGTTTAAAGGTAGTTTCTGGAAAAAGAAAGTAATAGATAGATATGAAGGCATGGTTAGAGGATAGAAGTGGATCTGAGGCGTATTGGGCCGTAGTAGGAAAAGGCTCTGTAGCTGAGTGCGCAGAGGCCTAGTAGAGTCTGCAGCTGAGTGCGTGGACCCCTACAACTGAGTGCGCAGGGCAGAGTTGGGTGTATAACTGAGCTAAACTTGAAAAGGATTATTACTAAAGAGAAGTTTGATTCGCAATATTGTGCATCTATGGTTCTGTTTATCTTTATGCATTTATATTGTTTTTGATAATGCGCACTTACTTGAACGTTGAATAAGTAATAAGAACATTGGACCCGCACAAACTAATTCAAAGCACTAATATAATAGCACAGTAAGGATTGAGATTTGGATAGTACTATATTCGTGCCCCTTACAGAGGTACGCATAGGCTGCTGCGTGGAGCAACACAAGTGCGTAGGTTCGGACCGCGAACCTCCAGGACCTTCATCAAGACATCCCTAAGGTGCGAAAACTTGGTTCCATCACCCTCCCATACTACTTCGAGTGAGACCTCAGTCCGTGCTCTGTGGACTGTTGCCAAAAGGGCCAGTAGTACCGGGATTTGCTTGGCTAAATCACTTCTGAACTTGGGTTAGGCCCCACGTAGCCAACATAATGCATATCTTTTCAATACCAATCCTAATTTGTTACCATTTATAACACCATTTCTTTTATTTGAAATGCTAGTCATTAATTTTTACATAGTTTATTGTAAGGAAGAATTGCAACCATATGTGTGTGTGTGTGTGTGTGTAGTCTTGTATGTAAGTGGATTGTAATATTTACATATGAAGCCTTTGGAAAATTGTGGCTACAGTTCTATATTGGTATTTTGTGAAATAATGAATAAAAAATTGTTTTTTTATTTTTTGTTGGTGTGAAATAAAATACTCAAAAAAATATTTCTATTGACACATTTTTATACAAATATAAAATTTATTTGATAGTTCAATGTCGTTGATTTATTTTTCTAAATTTATGTACAAAACTAGCTTAGCCATATAAATTAATTGGTTGATAAACGTTGATAGGCCCATCAGTGCACATTTTTCTCAATTAGATTCTTAGCACAATAGATAAGTCATCCACGTGTCTTTGTTTTAGAAAGTGGTTAACAATATATATTTGGTGTTCGCTGAATTATCTTTGGATATGAGGGAAGAGTAATTAGGTCTTGTTTATGTATGCCAACAATTTCTGCCATTAATTTCTACATAAATACGCACTAGGCTCATCTACTAGCTACCTAGTTTGCTTTGATACTATCTTTCCTTCTATCTCATATAATTGTTTGTATAGTAGAAGGGTTACCTATTGAGATTGATGGGATCGAGGATGAGAGGAAAGAAACTTGACTAATTACAAAAGAATTAATGCCCAATGGTTATGTTTTTCATAAACATGCACATTGATAACATATTACCATGCTTAAACATACAATTTTTATTTTATCGAATTTAAAATTAATATTTAAACAATTGTTCAATGCCCATATCTCCACCACAAGTGAAATTTTTTTCCATAATTGATAGCAAGTTAAATACCTTGCCAACTCAGCTCCCCTCCCTCTCATTTTCCAATGCCTAAATAATACATCCCAAAGATGTCATTTGGAATCTTAAACACATAAGGAGTGCCCCCTATCAAATTATCCCACACATATTCACCCTTTCTAGTTGTCAAAATAGGTCCACTTGTTTCTCTCCCTATATACTTATCCTTCTTCCACATCATCCCATCTTCCAAAATGGCCAAGCCAATCAAAAACTCAAACTTGACATTGGACCCCTCATGAAACATGATAAATATCCATCCCACCCTTATGACATGGTGCATCAACACTTCACCCTCATCCAACGATCCTGCATTCCCACATGACAAAATATTTTTGATTTTCTGTTATTTTTATTGCAGTTAGAAGACACTCTTCCTAGTGAGAAAAACACTCTCCCACATGGCCTACCTGATTCTTTGGCATGATACATCATAAACAACCTCTTGCCATTGTCATTGATGAGACATCATTTTTATCCTAGGTGTTGGGCTCCCTGACGTCAAATGGTGGCCCTTCTTAACATTGATGTGGATTCCAAAAACGAAAGAGGCCAATCTTGTCACAATATATTCTTAATAAATTTATTGAAATTCATTACAATAATTCAAATGCAATGTATTAATTGATAAATAATTAATAAGGTCGTGATCAAGCAAAAGCATTATGAAGGATAAGTCTAGGAAATAAACTATTCCATATGCGTTGTACATTTTTTTCCATATATAGGGTCTATTTCTAACTAGTCTATGAGAATCTTGGTTTGTGAAGTATTTTATTAGGCTTGTGAAAGCTAGAATATCTTGTGTATAGTTTGTACTAAATCAACATTTTACATAGGAAATAAGTGGATAAAATCCATGATATTTGTATACTATAAGCCAGTTTGAATATATTCCTCTTCCTTCTTTTTTTTTACACAATTTAATGCACATACTAGGGAAACCCATCAAGAACTTCTCATAATTTAATGGATGGTACACATAGTAAAACTTAACTAGTTGTACTTTGGCAACCTAATCCAACGCCAACATCGAGTGAGGCCCATGATATCCCAAGAGATAACCAGACCAAGGACTTTACCCTATGATATTTTGCTTATAATTTCACTACACTCAACCACTAGAGCTAACCCATTGAGATTGGTGGTTTAAAGATACTTACAAAATCAGAACCTATATATATAATTCCATATGTTGAACAAAATTATGGTTCAACAAAACCAAAAATCAACCCTCTAACACCTACAATTCCATGGTTACATCCTCTAGATAGCAGAAGTTCTACTTCTATAAGTATAACAACTCCAAATAAGGTCTTACTCTTCCAAAACAAGATATTTCACCTTTACTTCCTCTGTGTGCACTCAAAAGAACTCCCTAGCCCATGGATCCCTTATTGATTTCAAAGGAGATATCCCCTTTGGCAGCAAGAAGCACCTCCCTTTGACAGCAAGAAACAAACTACCCTACCATCCTAAGAAGCAGAGTACCATACCATCATATTCACTAGAGTAATTAATGAGCCTAGTATCATATCTAGCTCTAGGCATTGATTGCAAAAAATAATTGTAAATGCAAAGACCTCTTTCTGCATTTGAGCTCAATTAGTCATGTTGTTTCCATGGTACAGGTATCCCTAATCAGCCTTTAACCTATGTTGTGCTTTGCACCTCAATTATCTTCAGTCTGATGCTTCTTCCGCAGATGACAAAGGCCAGTTGCTTCCTCCGTCTCCTCTTCGTATTCAGATGGTGGCGAAATTGTTCTCTGAAATCAAACCATTGGAAGCAAACGCGAGGACTCAACCCGAAAATATTGGAAACACGAAGAAGTTGTTTACCAGACAGGGGGGCATTAGGGTTACCTGCTTCGCACTATTCTTGTGATGTTACTTAAGTTGATAAGGACTGGAAGAAAAACTCATAGCGAGTACTCTGCACCAGAATTGTATCATAAATAGTTCAAGAAACAACTAGATTCTACTCAGTCAGAACACAGAACCTTCCCCCACAAGTTCATAACTGTCGTTTTTGCCAGACATTTAACTGCAGGTTGTGGGATCGGATTCCCCGTGTGGAAAGGGCAGAGACGAAAACGATGACGCAGAGTCCTTTCAGTCTGAAGTTATGCAGAGCAGGGAGGGATGGAATTTGAGGGCAAATTATTTATTATTGGATGATTTGTCCATCAAATACAGTGAAAAAGTTTGTAATTTTTTGGTTGAAATTGTGAAAAACCATGAGAAGTGTGAAAATGGTTAAATTTGGCCAATGGTTTGTTTTGAAATTCCATCCATGGTACAAAAGAGCCCATCAAATGTAACAGTCTGTTTCGAAATTCTAACCCTAATACCAAAAAAAACTCCCATCAACACCTTTCTTTGTGGACCCGGCCCAAAACTTGGCCCCGAGTGGCAGGTTCTCGTACAGACCGTGTAGGATCAATCAACCTAGCTTACAATGATACCGCGCAATGTTGTAGATTCTAGATGGTCCCCGAGTCCCGACATCCAACTCAACGCACATATTTACAACTCAAAAGTTCTCATCCTCCGTCTTATAGCGCAAGGGGTTGGCACAAATGACCATTTGGATAACTAAAGCCAAACACATCAACTTCGTCTCTTCCCATTGTGAATTAGACCGAGCCATTGCACATGTCAGTTCAGTTGACTTGATAGCATTTAGGGATCAATCATACTCATCTATTGTGATCAAGGTTGTTGGCAGCTTAGTGTGCAATGGGACCAACCAATTCTTCATAGCATGTTAGAAGCTTAGTGTGTAATGGGACAAACCAATCCTTGATAGTAGGTTACATTAAGGCACACAATAATTATGAGGTAACTATATAGTATCTCTTTGCTGGATGAGGGAGGAAACAAAATCTTAAGAATGATGAGATTCGATATGAGAGGAGCATACATATCACTTCTTGTAGGGTCCATTAGTTGGAAATTAACATAAATTGTTACATGGAATGAAAATGATGTGGCAACATATTTTCCTTGATGTATAAGGGTAAGAGTACAACTTACTGTTTATTTTTTGAGAAGGGCCTAAAGAGAACAAAATGATAAGATCATCCAAATACACCACATTCACATAAAATAACAAAACAATCTTCTAGTGTACACAAGTTAAGAATTACATCTCATTGTAGCATTATTAATGCATTAACTCTTTTACCAAAACTAACATGGAAGACTCAAACAAACAACCAACCAAGATTCTTTTGTCCCGATGATGAATCTAGTTATCTGGTTTGAAACATCGACTTATCAAAGCATCTACCATGGAGTTAACTCCAGAAATTCAAAACATTGTAACAACTAATCAGTTCACTCTCAAGACTCTCCCATTACACAATATTCCCCATACGTACACACGCACACATACATTCATACATACATACATACCTATATTTGTACATCCATACATAGTTGTAGATAATTAGTCAAATGCACAATAGGATGGAAACTTGGTTGATTGTGCATTCATTATTTATTGTTGCAAAAATGCCTAGTGAATGCTACATGCATGGATGTAGCTTTCCAAACACTATCCAAGCAAATGGAAATGTTACTAGATGGCATATAATTGTGTTTACTACCATGAAAGACACCTTAGAGAAACAATAATATCTACCATGGCGTATAAATGTGTTTACTACCATGAAGGACACCCACATAATGGATTGAGGATAGGTTACTATAGGTTGTCTCTTAGAGTTAAACATGGTACAAAATGTAACAAAAATCTCTACAACACATGTTTACACAATGTTTAGGCATTTAGTTCCCTCGTAAAATCAAACTAATATACAATTTGCTAAGGACTACGAACCAATGATCCAACACATTAACAATGGCATTGTAATAAATCCACTAATTATAAGAGTGATCAAATAAATTAATAATAAGTGATTAAAACATTGCATACATTTTCATCAAATAAAAGCATCATAGAAATATCTTGAAAGAAATTCAATTGTTGCCTCTTATTTCTCTCTTTAATATGTTAATCCCTTTAGCCATAATTTTTGAGCCCTTAATCCTTTTTGTTTCTCTTTGAAAACCCCCTCTCTTTCGTGGTCTTGTCAATCTAGTTGTTAACCCCCTTTTTTTTCTGTTTAACTTGGTTTGGTTTTCATTACATTCATTCAAAATCTTCATTTTTTCCCTATGATGAAGACAAATTCCACTCAAAATGTCTAGCATTTCACACACCTACCATAGTTCTTTCAAGAAGCTACAACATATGATAAGAAACAATCAATCATATAATAATTAAATTCCATTTACAAAACACAAATTCATTAGGTAACAAAGAATTTTTAACTTAAAAAGACTAAATGATATAATTAATATTCAATGGAAATTGATTTTCACTTATGAATTAATTATCTAACTCGTGAATTAATTACACAAGGTGAAATAGGCACTCTCAACAAACATTTTTCTCATTCTTACTCATGAGCAAAATTCGTAGATGGTTTTTCGTCATGGTCAATCTTTTGATTACACAAGGTGATATATGAAATCTCAACAATGCCCTTGCACATTCGTACACATGAGAAAAAATTACAGATAGTTTTGGTTCATGATCAATCTTTTGATTCTATAAAGTTGAATCTCTTGATTTTATAAAGTTGAAATTAAGGTCATTGAGTAAAATAAAAATAAGAGAGAGATTGAAAATATTACAAATTGTGTAAGTGATCACTATGGTAAGGACGAGGCATGGAAGAACATAGAGTTTGTTGGAAGTTTTTGGATGATTATTGAATATGATTATATCCCCAAGAATGTAGATTTTGTTGGAATTTTTATATGATTTAGTGAATATGATTATATTTTCATCATGTTAATTCGATCAACTACGGTTTCTTGGAGGTGAGACAATTGTAGCCTAACTTATGTCATAATTCCTTAATTGTAGCTTCTCCTAAAACATTCAATAATAGTGAATATGAGAGACACAATTGAATTGGGCTCTTTCCCTTTTGATCCAATTTTATTTGGTCTTTTATTGACATTTGTGTAGGTGCACTACCTAGATCTAGAGTGGCACCTTTAGTTTTTTCTACTAAAATATCTTCCATCTTGAGCTTCCATAGCACAAAGTTTCATCCAATAACTTTCTCAATATCTATTTTCAATCTACTCATCATTCTTTTCTAACACAACAATTATGACCATAAATATCCCACTACAATAAGGTGTTAGAAATTCATTAATAGAGCAATGGAAACACATAAAATATTGCGGAAAAACAAACATATAGGAGCACAAAAGAAGAGATACATAGATATGTGTGGTTCACCCAATTTGGGCTACATCCACGAAGAAACATCCAATCCTTCCTTTTATATTATCGAATAGAATGAAGAGATACAACCTACGAAAAAGATGTTGTAATTTCCTCATCGCTCTCACACGGTCTCCTCTCCTTTTCTCGCATAGAAGAATAATACACAACCGCAATACAATTCCCTCATATATAAACCTAGGGTTTCTTTCTAGGGAAAAAACTCCTAAATTAACATAACTTATACCATCAGATCTTCCACCTAATGAACGATCCATATTGACTATGAAATCACAATATTTTACAAGACATTTTTTTACCTAATTTTTCTTTGCCCCCTTCCCTGCCCCGAACCCCCCTAGCAACGCTCCTAACAGTGGGGTAAGCCCCCCCACACCTCCCCAATGGGGAATGGGATCCAAACACAACTGAAACAAGACCTCTAAATTGGGAAAATAATCAGACTCCACACCTAACATAAGTTTTATCACATACCCAATGCGAATTAATTTATATAATTTAACTATATGCTAAATTTGAGAAGAACAACTAATGATATAATCATATGTTTGATAGGCGTCTGTGTCGAGAGGCTCACTCTACAACCTAGTATGAAAGAGATGTGTAAGTATGTATGTGTTCAACTTGGTGTTGACATCGTAACATGTCAAATATAATAAAAAAACAATGTTGAGATCGTAGCACGTCAAGTATAATAATAATAATAATAATAAATGAATATACTTGTTTGATTTGTTTAATTAAAAGTATTATAAAACATCAATAATCTCATGCTCAATGACCATACTAAAGAAGAGTGGTAAAAATATTTCACTCACTCTCAACCATAAATAAAATGTTTCAAGTGAGATATAATTAAAAAACAAAAATAAATATAATTGTTTGGTTTGTTTAATTAAAAGTATAATAAAACATCAATAATCTAATTATGAGTGTCTATACTAAGGCCAGGTGGTGAAAATATTTCACTTTCACTTTCACTCTTAGCCATAAATAAAATATTTAGATGTCCATATAAAACAACATAATCTCATATCAGCTTTATAGAGAAATAAAGTAGTTAAAAAAACTATATATAATTATATAAAGTGATTGATTTATATTTATTTTTAGTTAAACCATTTAAGGAGTCTCAATATTTTATACCTAAGTAAATTTTGGTCTATTTTATACATAACTAACAATAAAAATTACAAGCTATTTTTTTCTTTCTCAAAAAGATCAAATCTTTCTAGTGTAAATATTTAATCAAATTTTAAACTCTAAAAAAAAATTTGAGCTCAATTTTTTATCCTCTTAAACTCAGTAATTATTAAAAATAAATCTATACTAATTTTATATATCAAACTAAATATCATGTTTGACATACGCTCATAAAATATATTCAATTTTAATATTTTATTTGTACTTTAAAAAAATATATATTATACTTTTAGAACTTTGATTATTAGGCTAAAAACATTTGTCCATAAAATAAAAAAATACGGAATTCATAAAAATATAAAAATATGATGATGTTGATAAAATCCAACTTTTTGTCGAAAAATATAACGACCCGTTATTCCTAAGTGTGTTTGAATTGGTTGTGCTAAATAATATGAACTACTAGTGATTTCCATACAAGGAGCACATCCTTCAAAGAATAATCCTGCATTTTTCCAATATACAAGAAGTTATTTTGGTCTGAAATGCCAAATAATATTACAATAAATTACATGGGTCTACGTGGACTTTTCTATTGTGGATTGTAGTGAGGTTTTGGCCAAGTTGTAATTTCAGTTTTATAGGGATATTTTGTGAGGTTTCCACTAAAATGTAATATTTTTATTTTAGAATTTTGTGATTTATATTGATTAAATATTTAATGTAGTTTATCTAGTATTTTTGATATTATTAATCTAAAAATTATA
>APFE031298344.1:116296-140200 GCA_000404065.3 Pinus taeda | reverse complement strand
TTTTTTGAGGGTCTTGTTCACCCTCCTCCAGCTCCTCCTCACCGGGGTTTTCACCCATTTGACTTTCTCCAGCTTCTTTATCCCCCTCTTCAGTTTGGCCCCTCCGTTTCTTACTCTCCAGCACCATAATAACCATAAAAGGGACCAGGAAGAGGAAAATGCCCAGAAGTATAGTCAAGTCCATGGTGTTTGATGTTTGTAGGGTTTTGATTCAACAATCTGCAAATTAATTTAATTTATTGGGATTAATTAACTTAATTTATTAATTTAATTCAAATTCATAATTTTAAAACTCAATAAACTAAATTAAATTGACTAAATTACTACCTAACTAAATTAAACTAGCTAGATTAGCTAAATTACTAAGTTACTTACCTCTGCAGGCTTGCTCCTCGCTCCTTGCTCCTCGCTCCTCGCTCCTCGCTCTTCAGCACTTGCTCCTTGCTCCTTTGCTCTTGCTCTTGCTCCTCAACCAAGTTCAATGTTTGAAAATGAAATTTTTTTATGCCCTTTGGGCTTTTAAAACAAAACTTTTTTTTTTTAAATTTAATTTTTTTTGGGTCCACGGAATTTTTTTCCGCCGACCCGCTCCCGGCGCAGTTAAAATCGCTCCCGGAGTGATTTTTTAATACCCGGGAGCAATCAGGAGCGATCGCTCCCCGATCGTTCCCGAGCTTAAAAAAGCGCTCCGAGAGCGACGGAGCAACCGCTCCCTAAGTCGCTCCCGAAAACGGCAGGGAGCGAAATTTTTTTAGGCGGAATAGCGCTCCCGAGGCGCTCCGGAGCCGCTCCCGCCCGGAGCGCGCTTCGGGAGCGGGTTCAATGGGGGGGGGGGCGCTCCCCCGCAACTATGGCATGGCTTGCTTTAAAGAACCTTGAACTCCCATCGCATGGGAAAACCTTGAAAACCATTGCCTCTACTTCCAGGCCTGATAGTGGATTATTTGCAATAAATTGCAAATAGTTTGTTGGATGGCAGTTGACTTTGCATTCTTCGGGAGTAGGCATGAGAGATGTTTGAGTTTGCCTTGGCCCCGAGTTAGTATTTTTGTTTTGCAATAAATGTTTTTGTAGTTGGCCTATCTCTTTGGATTGCATTTTCCTTGTTTGCATTAGTAGTTCGAGTTGGAGATTCAAATTCATGAAGATGTACTCATGGTCTTTTGACATTGTGTTCCTAGGTGAAAATGATTTTCTCAAGTTTTGTTATTTCTATTATGGACCATTCTCCTTGTCCCTAGAAACACCTGTCAAACATGATTAGAAAAAGGAGCTAGCATGCAAATACCCCTACTCAGCATTTCGGTGATCAACCATCCTACCAAACCTCTCGAGCAAGGCAATAGAATATGGCCATCAACACACCTCCCACAAGGGATAGATTACCTGTGGTTAACAGCTTAAATGCCACTTGATGGTCATTATCTTTGTCCCAATACAACTTGGGTTCCCCAATTTTTTGCTGAACTACTTTACCCTATCTACTGTTATTGAATAATAGAAATATAAGATGACCCCAAAGGGCAATGCCTTGATAGAATAAATAATATAAGAGGATCATCTAAATGCCTAAATAAAATATATAAAACCAACAACCCTTCTTATAACTCCCAGAGCCAAGAGAGTCAGGATCTTTGTTTTCATGATCAAACAAAGGCTTTTGCAAATACAACTGCTAGGGCCACAACTAGCTGATAAATAGTTAAATCTTCCTTCTCTATACCTTCGAAAATAAAGTAAACAAGTTGACAAATCCCTGCAAAAGGAAGTGCCACCATATCATTTGACCACCACTCTGTTCAATAACTAAGGCTTTTGATAATTCATGCATAAAGTGCAATTAGTGGAAATAAAAAAATCAATAAACTTTGGACTTTCTCATAGTCTAGTAAAATCACATATTATCAAACCAATAAAATAACAGCTCTAAGTCCTGACAAGATGTCATGCAGAACTTCTTAAAGGTGGATCATTCATGCCTTACATCCTCTATGCCACATCGGCTGTAGTCACAAACTTGCTTGTAATCTTCTGGAATAATGCCATATATTCAGGTTGTTGAATTTTATCTTTCAAAAGAGATGCTACAATCAAATTCTGTCCGAGCTAGCACACATATCATTTCATAACACTTGAAAATAATGGATCATACACTATTCTATTGATTCCAAATGTGTAAGTTTTGGGCATTCAAGATTTTTGGTTAAAAGCCCTGGAGTTAATTTACCTGAAACTTGGAAACAGTTTTGGATTCTGAAATGGGTACCTGTTACAGAAATGGCACCTTCAAATTGTTGAAACAGGGAAGTGACAAATAATATAAAAACTAAAATAAGCTTGTACAATCGAAATGAAGCTATTTAGTTATAGTCTTAATACTAGAAAATTGATCTTTGACATATAGGCCCTGAAAGCCCTTTTGCGTGTGTTAAAAATTGTGCCTCATAATGTGAAATTTAGCATTGCAAATACCTCTATTTCTTCCAAGTTTTTCACGTTGCTGGTTGGTCCAATATTTTCTGAGTTTTTCAAGTACAATTTTATTCTTGCCAGTATTTTCTCTGATATTACTGAGTGTCTTTTGGGATCCTTGACTATATATTCCCCAAAATGATATTTGCAACTTTGATGTAAATTAAATTACAGATACTAAAATTGATTTGAAATCAACTAGCAAGTATTAGTAATAAGGAAAATGTCACAGGATTGTGTTTTTGTAACTGAACAAACATGATAGGGACTTTCATGCCAGTCCTTCATTCTTTTGGGAGGCTTATGTTCCAAATTATGAACCAGACCATGCATGAAACATAACATTTATATGTTGTTAAAGAGAAACGAAAAGAAAGATCAGGAATGTGTTATATGGGGTAGCACATGCACTTTGTCCCTGAAAAGGTTGCATTCTAGGTACTCTGATTGTTAGTTGAAGCTCTCTAGTCCATGCATTGGTAAAGGTTATTGAATTCTAGGTTGAGTCTTTATTTTATTTGGCCCAGTGTTTCCATGACACTCGAGTCATTGGAAGAGTGAAAGTGATGCGCGAAATATGCTAAACACTTGATATATGATATCTTTTAAATATACTGGAATAGTCCACCATAATATATAATTTTGCGATCTTGAGGAAATTGTAACAGGTGATATTGTTCTAGGGACTCTAGAATAATATTAAATACTGATCACCATGACGGCTGAGCTCTGATTGATAGTTTTGTTGACAGTCACAAGAAATTGCACGGGCTTTTGGAGCTGTGTGCACGCCAGAATTTTTCCTTTTCAAAAAGGTATCGAACAATTTCAGATCATGTACACAAGTCTTAAATTTAATGTTTGTACTTAGAGTTTGTAAGACTAGTGGAACTTTTATCCAGTAACACTATAATGTCGTTGTCTTCCGGTGTGGTGTTTTATAGGATGGACAGGATCCATTTGAGCTTGCTTATCATGGGCAGTTTGATGATTCACGGCCTAATAATAATAAACCCATTACAGGACGGTATGCTATCAAAATCTGAATTTTTATCCTTAGCCAGAACTGAGTTGTTTAGATGTAACTTAAATTTGACTCTTGTGTTTCCAGTGACTTGAGGTTGGCTTTAGACTCTGTGTTGAATGGAAAACCAGTAAGTTTTCCACAAAATCCAAGGTATGTATAATTGAATTCGATACATTTTTTTTAATCAAAATTGCATTTCTATTCATATTGACACATCTGTTATGTTGGATTCTCAAGTGTTGGATGCAGCATCAAGTGGCACCCCGGTAATACTATCTAGTGTTCTTCTTGGTTATTTAATGGATTAATTATTTTAAATTATCATCATGAACTTCAAAATGATTGGAATTTGACATTTGACCATAGTGTCATTTCTTTACTTTAGCCAATGATCAACGTGAAGGTGAGAATTAGTTTCAGATTGATCATCGTTTCGCTTGGCTTGGACAGCCCATATACCTCAGTTTTTGTATTCTTTTTCCTTATTCGATAGTTTGTAACAGA
Organism: Pinus taeda; assembly: GCA_000404065.3. Lineage (NCBI taxonomy): Eukaryota > Viridiplantae > Streptophyta > Pinopsida > Pinales > Pinaceae > Pinus > Pinus taeda. The sequence goes on along the minus strand of APFE031298344.1, from coordinate 136,197 downwards.
AGCACCAAAATATCGTAATATAAGTGATTACTAATCTACTATCTAGAGAGGAGAAGGAATTTTGATTTAAGTGATCTTGAAAACTATGAGTTAAATGCTCTCTTAAAATTCTTGTCTCTGCATGTCAAAAGTCTCTGTTCCCATTTCTAACATACTTCAACAAAGGAAATGAAATTATGAAACGTTTTCTAACCATTGGTTTGTTGCAGTAAACATGAATGCAATCTATTCCAAAGAAATAGCAACGTTTAAAATGAATATTATCTCCATTACTATTATATCATTGGTGAAATATCGATACCACAATATCAAAAGGTTGAAGGTCAACAAACTGCACATCAAATCTAGTATGTTGCTAATAGTGTCATAGTCCATGTCATGTAAATATTACTAGCATTTTAGGTTCAGATATATTGCTTCTTCCAATTATCATTAATTTAAATTATAATATGTTGCAATTAAATTTGGTTCAAGATTCATTTTGATTTACCATTAAAAAGATGGAAATCAAGCAAGATCATCGACTGCCATCTTACAGGTCTCTTCCCCAAAAGATGGATCAGATTCAACTTTGGTGCCTTCCAAGGCACCAGGGCTGATGGGGCATTCAGAAACCATGGATGGCATATAATTGGAATCTATTATGAATTCCTCATACCCAAAACAAACAACCAGGTTGAACGTTTAGCTATCATTCGCACTATCAAGATATCACTAAATCAAGGCATGAAAAAAACATTTTTAAAAGAGACTTCAAATTATTGGTCAACCATCTATATGGGAACAACTAAGACCCCTCATGGAAATTTCTAGTGATATCTCCTGGATCTGCATCAATTGGGAAGCGACTTTGGCTAAAGTCATAGTCATCATGTTAGGTTCAGCCGTCATTCACGAAATCAGAGAATCACTAAATCAGGGAATGAAAAAATTCATCTTCAAAGGAGACTCCAAATTATTGGCTGATCATCTCAATGGGAACAACTAGACCCCCTCATGGGAAATTGCTAAGCATCAAGTGGGAAGAGGCTATGGCTAATGTCATATTTCCTAGCTGTCGTGTTATCCATACTTCTAATGGATCAAAGTTATATCTCCTAGCCACCGTGCTTGGCTAAAGTGATGAAATGAGAACCGTAACAAAACACATATAAACACTTCATTATACAAACTACATTAAGCAAAACAAGAGAAACCAGAAAATATGTAATCCAAAATCTCCATCCAGGGGTTATTATATTCATCAACCAATAGCTTGTGTCCTTGCATTGTAAAAATGGTCACTTTGTATAAGAACAGATGACCATAACAAATATATCATAATTGGATGTTTCGTTGAATATATCATAATTGGAAGTTTCGTTGAACCATGTCCATAACTATTTTCACAATATTTTCATGAATCTCTCAACTAAATCTTCACCCTTAACATCTCTCAGTTCTCCTTATTTTTCATTCTCACATAAGCTTCTACAATTAATCTACATCATTACAAATCACGATATTATTTAGATGTTATTTATAATCACAAGTAAGAGTTATTCCTCCATAGTGGCTTTTAATGATTTTATGTTTCGATATGCATTCATCATCTTGGTCTCATCTTCATCTTCTACAATCTTTGATCTTCTGTCTTCGTTCTTGATCTTCTTCATTTTTCATCTTGTACTTTCAAAACATAAACATTGTTGAAATCCATATAAAAAAATAACTATCCACCAGAATACATGGGCTGTTGGTTGCTGTATTTCCCTGTTCTCTAGGAAACCTTTTCTGTTGCATGGTTCATCAACCATTCTTCTATCATAGGTTTTCATATTTGTACCTTTTAATCCCGCTATCTCATCATCGGTCTCATCTTGCATTTTGGGATTACTTGTAAATGTTCTCTTGATGCTCTTGCATCAGACTACCAAAGAACAAAAATTTCATGGACCCCTGCCCATGAGTTCCTTTTGGCTTTAACTATCATATCACAAACTTCTATTTCACAATTTTCTTTTCTCCATCACATCCTCAACGCAACTCCATTTTTCATGACTTGCAATCTTCCTGACTTCTTTTACACTAAGATTGGTGTTTCTACCAAGTGTGGAATGATTCGAATTGGCAGTTCTGCTCACTGTGGAGCTTCTCCTGATGCACTACTTCCTGATGTCCTCCTTTAGCAGAGTTCTCTTTGATGACAAGTGGTTTTTGGTTTACCACAAATCTACATTGCATGAGTGATTTTAGCTGACCATGAACCATCAATTACAAAGTGGCTTTTAGAGCACCATAAACTTTTTCAATGGAGGTATACTTGCCTCATCAATACATTCACTAAAGTACATACTATTTTAAAATTTCAACTTAGGAAAATCTAGCACCTATACAAACATACGACCAAGGCTATCATTAAAATGCTCTATTTAAGGACCTTAGAGATGTCAACTCCATGGATTTATCGCATCTGCATCTCAGTCGTCACATGGTACTTTATTCTTACATTGCTTTGTTTCCTTATTTCTGCTTTTGCTTTATGTCTTTATCTCCTTTTTCCTGTGCTTCTTCTCTGCTGCCTCATCTTCTTTATCCTGCTTTGGCTGCATCTTCTGTCTTCAGCTATACCCCAAATAAAAAACAATATACCTTCTTGGAATCATCACTCTCTAAATAAAATCATTGCTTCCAAAATGAAATCATTGTCTAAAACACTTTGACAAAGCACTTTGCCATGGAAATCAAATCGACTTTCCTGATGGTCACTTGGGTTTGATAGGTTTGATGAACAACGCACTTATTGGCCACTTAATGTGCTTTGTTAGCCGTCTAGGAATCATGATTGGGGATATCGGGCTTTCCCTTTTCTTGAACGTTCAAACCAGTAGGAAAAGCACCATGATCTCTAGGTTGTGGGACTTGGACACCAGAACGTGCTTCTTTTTAGTGGATGAATCCGAGAGCAAAGAAATCGAAGTGCGTATCAATCAAATTGATCAGCAGGCATCTAACTTCCATCCAAACATCCAAACGGTGCCCATCGAACTGCATCGGAATTCATTTAGGCAGAGAGAAGGCTACTTCTGGATCCTTCATGGAGCTTTTCTTTGTACGCAGGTGTTGCAACCAATGGCACTCCATTGATAGGTGGGATAAAACGAATCAACAGAAAATACAGTCGAATACTTCGATGCCGTTTCTGCCCTAATTTTTCAATGTGCGCTCACCCAAAGGGGCCCAACATAGTATGTTCTGCTACACAATCTTTTCGTCGATACCCCTGTGAACTTCTATACCTCGACCTATATCTCCACAGATCACACGTTTTTAATAGCACGCACAACCATAAAACTCAAATTCGGCAGTCGCAAAGGCATCTTCACCTTTCGCTTCTTGAGATTCTTCCCATCTCATGAACTAACGCCAATAATTGATTCACAAAAACCAAGAAATGCCGAGAACTTTACTACACATGGATATGTTCGTCCAATATTCCAGAAATCTGCTGGTAGGTTTATCAAGAACTAACGCCAATAGTTGATTCACAAAAACCAACCATGCCGAGAACTTTACCACACATGGATGTTCGTCGAATATTCCACAAATCTGCTGGTAGGTTTATCTTGCACTAGGATCTGATATCAAAATGATGAAATCAGAGCCGCAGGCAGCAAAACACATAAACACTTCAATATGCGAATTCCATTAAGCAAAGCAAAGGAGAATAGAGAATATGTGCTCCAAAATCCTAACAAAGGGGATATTATATTAATGAACCATTCCAGTGTTTTGGTTTTTCATGGTTCAAATTCCCACTTTATATGAGAATAGATGACTATAATATATACTTCATAATTGAAAAGTTCTTTTAAACCATCTCTATAATTATCTCCACGATAATTCCATGTCTCAATTGAATCTTCATCCTAACATCTTTCATTTCTCCTCATCAATCATTCTCACGAAAATTCTTGGAATTAGTTTACATCATTACAAATCATGATATTCTTTAGATGCTATTTATGATCACAAGTAGGAGTTATTCTTTCCTAACACAGTTTAATAATGCTTATGATTTCGATATGTATTCATCATCCTGGTCATATTTCCATTTTCATCTTCTACAATTTCTGGGATTGTGTCTTTATTCTCTATCTCCTTCACTTTTCATCTCATACTTGCAAAATTGTTCAAGTCCATATAAAAAAATAACTATCCATTGGAATCCACGGGTCAGCAGCCATTGTATTCGTCGATTCTATAGATAACCTTTTCTTCTACATGGTTCATTAACTATTCTCCATAACAAGTTTTCAAATCTCTATTTTTTACTCCCCTATACCATCATTCTCATCTTCAGTTTTTTGGCTTAATCATAACCATGCGCTTAATGTTCCTGCATCATGAAGTCATATCTCCTACCTTTGGTTACCCATGTTTCTCATGGATCAAACTAACTTTGGCAAAGACTGAGGGCAACAATTTCATGTGAGGAGAAATGATAATTAGGGTACACATGGGGATCCCACCATGGTAGAATCGAACAATTGGGAAGAGACTTTAGCTAAAGTCATATATGCTCCCTATGTGTCTCATGTAATTCTTACTAGCACATTTTGGGTGGATATAGTGTTTCTTCCAATTATCAATAAACTTGATTTATACTAAATTGTAGTTAGAATTATTTCAAGTTCCTATGTGATATAGTGAAGAGATTAAGCAAGATCAAGGATCACCATCCTCCATGGTCTATTCCCTTTTGAGGATGCATTTAATTTAGCTTTGATGGTACCTGTAAAGGCAACCCCATACTAACCTACATTGGTTGGGACTTTGAAGGCCATGAAGGTCTCACAATTGGATTCAATTACATATTTCACAAATCTAAAATAAATAATTGTTGAAAAATGTAACTAGTGTCAATCTTCATAATTGTATTTGAGTCATGATGTGATGTATTTGTCAAAGGAAAGAAAATTATTCTTTATTATGAAAGAAAATTGATTTATTAAGCATGGGTTTCATGCTTTATTATTTTATTTCTAGGTCAAAACCTCCATTGTAGGCTTCTAGGGTTTGTGTCAAGAATCCTTGCCCTTTTCATTATGTAAAGACCCTTCTTGGGATTTATCAATCAAGAAAGAAATTTATTTTGATGTAAATTAGGTCATTTAGGCCTCTTCCACCAAGTCGGCCTCAACCTCGACAAGTCAGCCTAACTAGGGAGGCAAAATCCACTGTAAAAGGGTAGCAACTCGACTCATTTGGAGCATATTTTCATCAAGTTTGATATGCAGTAGTTAGAGGCAGAAAAAGAGTGTGAAATTCTTGGAAGAAGGAGAAAAATCCTAGTGAAGAATTTTGGAGACCATTTTCTCTCTTTGACTCACGTGTGAAATTTTGAAGCTGCTAGGGAGGCCGAAATCGCAACGCTGCAATATGTTCAAAATTCTAAATCTAGGGGTCAACAATATGAAGCTGGGAGGCCGAAAAATTCTAGTTTGAAGCTGCATCTGAGAAGCTAACACTTGGAAACTTTGGCAAAGATCATCTACTTGAAGGAAGGGCTGACTTGGTTAAGGAGGAAGTTCTTTTGGTCGAAGTCGAAGGTCTTGGTTTGTCTCAACTTGATTTGATTTTATTAGTGGAAGAGTTTGACTGGGTTTTCCCCTATGTAGAGGTTTTAACCCTGGCTGAGGGCCTATATCTGGTGTCATTGATCTTCATATTTTTTATTTGATGTTTGCTTGATGAGAAGAAGATAAAATAACATAAATAAAGTTAATAAAAATACAAGAATATCACAAGTAATTGTCAATATAAGAAAATGTTTTTGCCTTTCTCGTTTTCTAACATGGTATCAGAGTTAAGGTGAAGGAGGAAAGAAAAAGGCCTCTTGAATATCTATTGAAAAAGGGTTAAGAAGAAAGGAATAAAGGAAGACCATTAAAGAAAGGATCATCTAAGAAGAGAAAAAGGAGACATTATAAAGTCTATGGAAACCTCAATGAAGACAAAAAAAAAGTTAGAAGGAGCCTCCAACTACAGGGCATGGAAGAAGAGAATGGGTCTTATTCTTGCTAAGCATAAAATTTTGGATTTGTTCAAGTAAAAGTCAAGGAACCAACAAATGATGCAGGAAAGGAAAAATACAAGGAAATAACAACTTGGCCATGAATTTAATTGTAGATGGTGTGAAGGACAATTTCATCCCATACATATCTATTATAGAATCTACAAAAGAGATGTATGAAGCCCTCTCCAAGTTGTTAACCATCAAGAACATTGGTTAAATGGCTAGTCTCAAAAATGAACTAAGAACAATGAAGATGACAAAAAATGACATTGTATTATCATATTTTGTAAGGATCTCTAGAATAAGAGATGAACTCCAAGCTTTGATGAAGTTGTACCAAAGAAAGAACTCGTGATTGCTGCTCTATTAGGTCTACCAAAATCATGGAGCTCTTTTACATCAAGAATTAGCAGTTGGAATGCATGCAATCAAGAAGAAGTCCTCATCTCATTAGTAAGTGACAAAAAGGACGTTGAAGAAAACAACACTTCAAATTCCTACTCTTCTCATCACAAGAAGAAGGGAGTATTCAAAAAGTTTAAAGAACCTAGAAAGAAAGTTGACCTATCCAAGATTGAATGCTACAATTGTCATGAGATGGGTCATTACAAAAGTCATTGTCTTGAAAATCCAAGGAATGAGAAGAGAGGAAGAGAACATGCAAATGTTGTCGATGAAGCTCCACCAAAGAAGAACAAGACTGAGGAATCCAAAGTCAAAGACTTATATTATTAAGTCTTCTCTTACATGTCCTTCTAAGTCTAGTATTCTAAATTTTGTGATGTTTTATGTTTTGATTTTCATAGTTCATAGATCTAATATATTTTGTTAGAAATTCTTGAAATTGTTTTGATAAGTTGTAGGTATCCCTTAGAAAGATTAGATTAAGAGGGAGCCTTCACCATTTTACCAAAATATAAGTATCTTGTTTTTTGTTTCCTCTTTTATACTTGATTTCCTCCACATTTTGATATTTGTTTGTATTGCATACTCATAACCTTTTCTTTATATTTTCCTTAGTAGGAAAGCTTGTAGAATACACAAAGGATGTGGAGGAGACTTCAAATGAAAGACTTGAATCATGAAAGAAGCCATGTTGCAGAGGAACCCCCTTCAAAGAAAATGATGTCCCACAAGGTTTGTTAAAGAACAACTCAAGATATGTGTTAAGAGTACAAGACTTGTTTCAAGATTCTCTTCATACACAAAAGATATGATCCTTCTCATTTGAAATTTGCTTTATATTACTAACTCTCTTATGTCTAAGGGTTTGAATCATAAAGATTTTTGTTAGGGTGATTAATCATTAGATTGAATCTACCCTTGTTATATTATCTCTTGTCATTTGTGATACCCTAACCCTTAGGGTTCACTGTAAAACCCTAAGCTCTTAATGCTAAGGGTATGTCGATGTTAATAATGAAACCCTAGTCTACTTTGGGTTTGTCTAGAACATATGATTAAATCCTATTCTTTTGATGTTTAGGGTTTTGGTAATGTTGTGTTAAAACCCTAGCCTTTTTAGGGTTTATTGTTATTGTCTAGGTTATAAACCAAAACCCTAGATCTTTAGGGTTTGGTGAATTAGGGTTTATGAGCAAAACCCTTGTAATAGCTAAAGTAAGGTCCTAGGAATGAAACCCTAGGTGCATATTCTTACGTATGATCGAAACCCAACCTAATTAAAATTGTTATATATCTTTTGATGTCTTGATGTTTATATCTAGGGTTTACCTAGTAGATATTGATATGAGATTCTAGTGCATGATAATGAAACCCTAGATATGTACATACTAGTATGCTCACTTGTTGATGATTTAGTTTTATTAATTAAATCTAGGGGATATAACAAAAACCTGGTAGAATCTATCATAAAAGCATATTGTTGAAATCTTATATGTATAGTACTATGATTGGATTGATATCTTAATTGAGTTGTTGATATCTAAGACTTTATGTCTCGATGATAAAGTCTAGGTTTGTAACAAAACCCTAGCAAAGTTGTTAAAGTCTAGTATATAAAAGATATTACCCTTGTTGGTTATGAACATAACTAGCTTTAGGTATTTGATGTCTAAAGCTTGATTGTTTTGATGCTTTCATTGTAATGACATGATTTTGATATAGTTGACTTGATACTTCTGTATATTTGTATTTGGTTATACTGGTTGAACATTTGCAAGTACATAATCTTCAAGATGTTGAAGATGTTCATAAGTGAAGATGACTTAATAATAATGATGAGCATAGTGAATAAAGGAAGATATAAGAATGATGATGACTAAGATGACCTTGTTTCCATGAGAAAGATTGATGTTCCCAAAGAAATGAAGCCTTGAAAAGATGGCGTTACTCCGATGTTATAAAAGAAGGAAGTTGTTGATCTCTCTAAGTTGAGAGGGATCTTGGATAGAAGAAAGGGCATATCTCCCCAACTAAGAGGGAGGGCATATTATGACAATCATAGTAAATAACTTGAAGAAAGAATGAAATCAAAGAATGGATGAAAGTAATACATATGGTTGTTTGTGATTTATTTAGTTGCAAACAAAAGACTTGATTGAGTTGAAAAGTACCAAGGTTGTATTTGGTGCTACTAAAAAGGTGAAAGAAGAAAGCCTCTGACAAGATGTATTTGGATAATTTGATGATGATATAAGTAGCATTAGAATGATTGAGGACCTCAAAGGTTTGTGTTTACTTGTATATATATTTGAATGTTTATTACTAATTGGGGTTGTGTTTGTACAAGTAAATCTCTCCGTAAGAAGGTTGAACATTTTGGAAGCATGCTTGGATTGGTGGATATATATATGATATGGAGAGATGTAAGCATATGGGGCTGAGTGCCTGATGCTTGGGAGGACATCTAGCTGGCCTATGTGTTGATGTATAGATCCCGAAGTAGGGAGGGTGGCATTGGTCATGGAGCTCCAATCTTGGATACGCACCTAGATCCCTAGGTTGGTGTTAGAGCTTAAAAACTTGATGGTACCTATAGTGGCTAAAGCTTGAGTACACCTTATTCCCACCCGATTAGAGTACCCTAGTCAGGTATCTGATCTGTAACATTGTGTGTTTTGTGACTCTTCATAGATCATATCATTTTGAGATCTTCCATGTACCTCTGCCTACATGTAATTATGAATACCTCCCTAGTTAAGAGGGAGTGTTGAAAAATTTAACTAGTGTCAGTGTTCATAATTGTATTTGAGTCATGATGTGATGTATTTGTCAAAAGAAAGAAAAAGAAATTATATTATGAAAGAAAAACTATAAATTAAGCATGGGTTTCATGCTTTATTATTTTATTTCTGGGTCAAAGCCTCCATTGTAGGTTTCTAGGGTTTGTGTTAAGAGTCCTTGTCCTTTTCATTATGTAAAAGATCCTTCTTGGGCTTTATCAATCAATCAAGAAAATTATTTTGATGTAAATTAGGTCATTTAGGCCTCCTCCACCAAGTCGGCCTCAACCTGGACAAGTTGGCCTAATTAAGGAGGCTAAATTCACTATAAAAGGGCAGCAACTCGACTCATTTGGAGCATATTCTCATCAAGTTTGATCTACAGTAGCTAGAGGCAGAAAAAGAGTGCACAATTCTTAGAAGGAGGAGAAAAAACTTAGTGAAGAAGAGGAAACCCTAGTGAAGAAGTTTGGAGACCATTTTCTCTCTCTTTGACTCACATGTTCAAAATTCTAAAGTTGCTAGGGAGGCCGAACTTGGAGGGCTACAACATGTTCGAAATTCTAAAGCTGGGGGTTGAAAATTTGAAGCTGAGAGGCTAAATTTTTTTGGATTGAAGTTGCATCTGAGAAGTTGCCACTTGAAAACTTTGGCATAGATCATCTACTTTAAGGAAGGGCTTACTTGGTGGAGGACGAAGGTCCTTTAGTCAAGTCTAAGGTCTTGGTTTGTCTCAACTTGATTTTATTTTATTCGTGGAAGAGTTTGATTGGGTTTTCCCCTACATAGGGGTTTTAGCCTTGGTTGAGTGCCTATATCTGGTGTCATTGATCTTCATGTTTTTGATTTGATGATTGCTTGATGAGAATAAGATAAAAGATAAAGATAAATAAAGTTAATAAAAATACAAGAATATTACAAGTAATTTTCAACATAAGAAAATATTTCTTCCTTTCTAGTTTTCTAACAATAATGAGGGTGAATGTTTAGTCCTTGTTGACAGTGTCAAGGAATCACTAAATTAATGCACTTAAGATTCATTAGTGCATTTAAGATTCATTTTTGAAGGGCTCACAATTAGTAATTAATCATCTTAATGGAGAACAACTAGAGCCCCTCATGGGAAATCACTAGTCATATATTGAGTATTAAACTATCCTGGGAAAATATTAAGAATAACAAATTCTCATGCAAGAAACCCACCAACCAAGTTGTAGATTGGCTCGCCAACAAAAACCTACTTTAAGGACCTATTACCTTGGTTTTGGAGGATCTCACCATGGTAGAATCGAACAATTGTGAAGAGGCATTGGCTAAAGTTATGTCTTCTAGCCCTCATGTTGCTCCCACTCTCCCCCTCTACCCCCTCCCTCGTGATCTTTTCCCTTCCCCATTGAGGTGTCATTGATCACTATTCTTCTCATTTAGTTTTTTCTTAAACCGATTTGACTATTGCATCCTATCCCCAACATTGGTCACCATTCTTCTCATTTATTTTGCGCCTAAACCATTTTGACTCTTGCATCCTATCCCTGATGTTTTTCACTCCATTGAATGAGTTATACAATTTTCCATGGAGATCCTCACATTTCCTTGGACATTTATCGCCACACTCTTTCACCATGGGTGGTGTTGTTCAGTGGCTTCTACAAACCAATGCTTAAGTAGAAACCACTAATCAATTTGCAATTGAAAATCATCCACTAAACCCATTTAACTCCCAAGGCTATTTTTATAATTTTTTGGAGTGGCGTGGAACATTATTATAACCCGCTATGCTAAAAAGGCATTCTTACATTCACATGTCCAATGAGAGAATCCTAGGTGCCATTAGGCAACTAAAAGGCTACATCATAGAAAATCATGAGGTTCAAACATGAAGACAAACTCAAATTGAACAAAATATGTTCAATCAATGGATTGTAGTTGTTTAAATTGTGGATGTTAATTATGCATGGTAGATTGACAAGGAATTTGTAAATGCATATATGACATTTAGATTTGAAAACAATCAACCATCATTGAAGAACCCATGGCTACTTAGTAGTAGTTTCACTTGATAGGAAAGTAACAAATTCAAGGTAACATTTTTATGCCCCCATGCCAATTTTGATGTTTGGTTTGGTTTTATATATATGTGTTAGCAATGAGGAAACCTCAATGTCTAGATTTTTATGTTTTAAAAGATGCAAATGCTTAAGATAAATAGCCTTTCTCTAAAATATGAAGATATCATGATGTAAATTTTTGGCTACACGTTACGGCAACATGTATCCTATCAGATGCACTATATGGATATGTCTTTGGAGAGAGATTTGTTGTAGACTCGTATTTTTAATGTATATATTGAAGTTATCCACGAACCAAATCCTTTGAATATTTATTGAAGCTATCCGCGAACCAAATCCTTTGAATATTTATTGAAGCTATCCGTGAACCAAATCCTTTGAATATTATTTTCTATGATATAAAACTAATGTGCAAGAATGGAAACATAGGGCCCTTTTAGTAATAACAAGAAATATATACTACGAAAATTGTGAGGGAAAATAACAACCATCTCATATTGGTTTAAATAGTCTAGAAAAAACTGTTGAGATCACAAGAGAGTTGTAAGATCATATGGGACCAAACAATTAATGCAAAAACTTGCAAAAGGAGAAAACAACTAAAACGAGTGCACTAGAGCTATTTAAAAGATGTGATGGAGAGAGAAAAACAAATCCTTAGAATAAAGGAAAGCCAAAAATATAGTGCTTGTAGGTTGATTCACTTGTATAAAATAGTCAAACTTGTAGGCTAAAAAATAAGCATAAGATTACATGATCACACAAGATGATCTTACACATGAGGTTTGAGTTGTGTATTTATATGCAGCTCAATTAGGGAATATTTCCAAGAGGGGTAATGGGTCCACATAATTAGGGGGCATTACCTAAAATATTTATATCAAAGTTGATTAGGTTAGCCTTAACTATAGCCCAGTCTTATAATAAAAGATAGATTTAGTCATAATTAATGCCTAACAAAAATGTAGCTATGACACACTATGAGATGGTTGTGGCCACATGGAGGCTACACCATATTCAATACCACCCCTTATGTTGAACATGAAGCCACAAAGAGATATGGTGAATGTATGTTGAAAGAAGTTGACATTGATGTCAAAGGTTGTCCAAATGAAAGAGAAAGTTACATATTCAAATAGTATATTTTAAAATATTGTTTTTAGATTTTCGATGCCCCATTTGGATACCCTATCTTTGAATGCATTTTTACTCCATTTACCTAGCTCAAATGGAATCATAACATAGATGGTTGGAGAACTTATTATGTGACCTTTCCAATGGTATATGACACTCCCTCTAACTCCTCATAATTGAGGATAAATGATTTTTCGAATACTCACTATACATTTTGCCAGTTGAACACGCTAGTCTAGCCAATGGAAAAGTCAACCAGACCAATGGACAAGTCATCCCATTGGTGGGGCAAATTATGAACTTATAATTTGACACATAAATTATCAACCAGGGGTAATCGTAACCTTGCAAGGTGCAATGCAAAGTATATGCAAGTTAATACTGTAGTGCATAAAAGCCACACACACAATTCCAAATCTCTCTTCTCTCTCTCAACACTTAGCAGCAAAGGCTATGGAGTAGATAGTTCATCTCTATACAACACCTAAAATTGTTGATGCATTTCAAGAAAAGATATAAAACCAAACAACAACAATTAAATCAAACTCATTCCCAATCATTCAAACTCAATCTCACAATGTAAATCTGAGTAGGAAATGCATAACTCAATCTAACCTTTAATCAACTTAGAAACATTCATGCAATAAACCAAGTCATTAATCATTAAAGGCATGCGTTATTATGAACCAATGAAGAGGAATGGAACTACGTATATATCTATTGTTAATACATGGAAATCAAATTAAATAAATACACACTTACAACTACTGGAGTTGCGAGCAAAGGGGGCCCTCTTTCACTCACAACCCCTTAACTACTAAAGTACAACACGAGATTAACAAAACATCAAGCTTGTATTAATCTGAGGATCGATTACACAAAGTTAAAGAAGTTTGATATGTGCTCACATTGAATCTAACTGTTTTTATACAAGTGCGCAGGTTGGCGCTTTTGCCCAAACTAAGTAAAATTACAATATTACAATTGTTTACTAAGACAAGCTGGGAATACAGTAAATCGGTATCCTTGGTTTGATCCATGACTGGAAGCATGGATCAAACCGAATCTACTTGATCGTTCGAGCCACATTCCTTAATTTGGCCAAAATGAAGAGAGCAAAGACCTGGGCAGTTAAAAAGACTAATATGGAACAACCAGTAGGATAGAGTCCATGTGGATGGATTTTCAAACAAAACCCATGGTCATGTTTCTTCTATGGATGACTGGAACATGTATAACCTACGTGGGCTCTGCATGGAAACCACCTGCTGCAGGAAATCCCTAATCTTTTGCAGGGTATCGTGGAACCGCCCAAAGACTGTTGATCTGCATGAAATTCAATTAGTACCTCCCAAAGTCGTAGATTAGTTAATCAGGTAGCATTCAACATCCAATTACTTAAGAATAAAAATAAATGATATGTTTTGAGTTATTTGCATACCTTGGAGTCTAAATCATCCTTTTGGTCCAAATGAGGCACTAGATAACAAAAAGATATTAACTAGAGGGGAAAAAGGGGTCTTAAAGGGGAAGCAAAGCCTTGGAAGTACTGTAAAAAATAACCAAATTCTAGGCCCAACATCTCCTCCACACCTAGCATCTTGCATGTCCCCATGCAAGCAAAATTGTTATATCCTCAAAAAGAAAATTTATTTCCTCCCTTGTGCTGCAGCCAAATGATCCAATTGTGCCCTGCTTGATTTAGCTCTTTGAATTATGTCTCTGTACTCTTCATTATGCTTCTGCAGATGTTCTATTCTACTTGGTTCTTCTTCATTATTTTACACACCTTCTGGTACTTTGTTTTCCATTCGTCCAACTCCTTTTGAAGGCGCAGGTTGTTTTCTTTAAGAGTCTCATTTTCCCTCTTAAGGATTCTTTCTAACATTGTAAGCTCTATTATAGCTTCCTCCAGCTCCTTGCACGACTGTGTTTTCTTGGAGGTTTCTTCATCTCCTTGATTTTCTTGAGAGGAATGAGGAAAGCTCTATTCCGCCAGTTCTTGACAGATCTCCAATGTTTTATCCATACTTTGCTTGAGTTGTTGGGCCTTATAAAATGTCGTCTCTTGGTCTTCCTTAGTAACGAATTCAGCTGCTTCAACCTGTATCTTCTTTACATTGGATGCTTCTAGTGGTTTCCTAGTCTTCTTGCATGCTTTTGTTTGTTGTATGCCCTCCTCTTCGTTTTCTTGTGTAGCCAACTTAGCGGCTTGGCTTCTGGTGAAGCGCCTAGCAGGAGGAGTGGCACCCATCGATGGCCTTGGCCTTTTTCCCATAGTCTCTTTGATCACCATAACATCCTCTTCTTCCTTGCTCTCTTCCTCTGGCTAGCTATGAGTTCAGGACTTCTTCTTTGGTCTCTTCCTTGGCTTTGCCTCCCCAGTCTCTGGCAAATTAGGCACTTCCTCATCATCTACGAAATAATTTTCCACTAGAAATTCCTCCCAGGATTTTTTTTGTATCCTCAATACCTCCAGCATGATAATTTTAATGAGATCGTGGTGGTAGAGATTTTCTTCTATGGAGGCCGCACTTTTCTAAGCGGAAGTAGCCATTTTTAATAGAGACATCCTCAAATAATAAGGCAGATTCAGGGGTTTATCTCTAAAATGATTAAGAAGCCGAATGTTGAAAAGAAAGGCCAACCCAAATCGACCCTCACATGTAATGTATTTTTGCAGGAGAAAGAGAAGGGGTTGATACTTACTTTGGAGATAGTCTTGTGAGATCCCCTTTCCCCAATCTGGATTCACATGCTCCTTCTTCGGGAAAGGCGCACAGATCTCTTTATTAATTCGTTGGTTTTTAAACCAACGTTCGCCTTCCCGTGGGATATCACAAGCTTGATCTACCAATTCTTTAGTCAGTTTAAACTTCACGTTGCCATTTTGAGCCCGACCTCCATTCAGATTCAGAGCAAAAGATTTGGTTACTTCGGAATTGTGCCCATCAAATTTCAAAAACAACGGCAGCCACCCTGCCTCTTCCAACCACTTCTTACTCTGAGGATATGCTTCCAACAACTTCGGACCTTGCGGTTCAAACCGGATAGCCGACCTCATTCTTGACAGATACTATGAATAAGGGAGCGTAGGGTTTCAATTCAACCTTTCCAATGTCCTCCGAAGGTTATGTAGGGCGTTTTAGGATCGATGGGAATGGGAATGGATCGATTAGGAAAAAAACTATGTAATAGGGGTGAGTCTGTATAGCGCAAAACGTGATCATGATTAAAATAATGATTCGTTATGCAAGATCTTCGTTGGAGAGGTGAACATTGCACACTCAAGGACAAAACTCGAGGTGATTATTGGGAATGGGACCTTGCATCATGACATGGAATGGTTCATAGCTTCCTTTTCAGATAAGGATGACCATAACTTATGATGATGCAAATTAAAAAAAACTCCTACCATTTACCTTTTACCTCAAGCAATTAATGTTGAGCTTACCTTCTTAACTTATCGTCCGACGGTCGAGTACCTGAAGATGACGAACGCACTTGCCTTAGAAAGATGAGCCACTTTAGATGTCAGGTCTGTAAAACAGATGTAAAAACAGTAAAAGAGATTTTACCCTGAACCTGTAATTATTTTCCTGAACTCTTACAGAATTAATTAACATATTATCTAACAGAACTGTTGAGGGTACCTACCTGTGCCCTTGCGGTTGATGATGCTTCCAACTCCCTGCTTCGGTTACCAAAAGACCGAATCCACCTAGCCAAACTGAGCAGAACCTAGCTACTCAATCCAGTAAGCTTCTTAGTTGAAGCCGACTGTTCCGCCGTGCCCAAAACCACAAAATAAATCAGGCTCTTCCTGTGGATAATTTCCGTAGATGATGTTCCTCCTCCTTCATATTTTCTTCCCTCTGTCCCTTGTAAAATTCTGCTTGGTGTCCTTTATCTGATTTCTTGATAGTGGCCGCTCTTCCACCAGTAGGCCACCGCTTAGTCTCTTGGTGACACCCTCCCATGTCACGTATCACCTTCTCTATCTCTTTTTATGGTCACCTATATATATATATATATATACTTTATGATTTAATAAATGGCATTTCCTTATGCTTTTATTAAAGTACTTTTTTTTTAAATATAAAATTATAAAATTATTTTAAGTACCCTTTTAATTAATTTCTTATATATATTTTTTAATCATTTTATTAATTTATTAATATAATTTTTATTAATAATCTGAGATATATAATTTTTTAGCCCTCTTTTAATATTTACCCATGGGTGTTGATGGATGAGTAGAACCTCTATTTGAAGAAGTGTCATGGTATTTAGTACTTATAGTTAATTTAGTATATAAATACTAGTGCGGTGTATGCTAAACATGTATATGTAGCTATCATATGCATGCATCGTATGCCTGCTATTATTCTTGCGTTCTCTATATTTATAGATAGGTCGTTACATTAGAACCCATATTATGTACAATATCATGAAATTACATGGTTTTGATTAACTTTGAAGACTTCAAAAATCGATTCAATGCTTGTCAAATTCCTTGAGGAGATGTTCTGCATGATATGTTTTGCAAGAAACAAATAATCTATCAGGAGTGCAACAGTAGATATTTGTTGCAGGAAATTCTTTTGCAGGAATTCATGGCTTCTGTAGGAAATAAAAATGTACATATGAAGGAATTTCAATAACATTTCTAACAAGATAATAATACAATTTTCCTTCATTTTTTGTTGTTGTAAAACACAAGCTGCTGCCTCATTTATTTCTAACTGGTCTTGATCTTGCTGCAAGATTGAAAAGGCTTGAACTCCATCTTTCCCTAACTTTGTACAGTTCATTGCTACATGAATAAAGGTGTCGAAGTTGAATATGCAATGATCTCGTTGGATTACCAGCCATTGAGGTCAACTGTTAACCAACGTGAGGTCCATCACCAATAATGAAAGCGAAGACCAAGGTACAACCGATGCATGCAAACAGGTGTGAATAGATGAGTTGTTGTCGAACCCCTTGAAGGATCCAACAGTCAAGGAGCTTCGATGAATCTCCATTGCTGTAGGCAAGATAGCCTGCCATTGATGTATACAAGCTTCAAGGCATCGCATATCTCTGATCTTGAACCCAGATAATGTGTTGATGTCGATGGGCCAAGATTGTTGGAAGGAGGGCCTTAAGGAATCCCACATCAGTCCAATGCAAAAAAATCAAATATTTATTTAGCCATGAAAGAAAACTTAATTGGGGACCCCGAGGGATCTACTGTCATGTGATTTTAATGAGCCCAAGGCAATTCATGCTTGCCAGATTTCAATTTTAGAGAGTCTGAAATGATGAAAAATAAAACTCTAATTGGGTTCCTTTTCCGTAAATAGTCTACTGGAGCCAGAAAAGGAATAAACTTGTATCCAATAGACACTCCTCTCATGGTTTACTGAACACAAGAAGGAACAAAGTAAGCTCAATTTATTATGGAAAAAAAATATAGAAGAGGTAGTGAAAGGGATAACCCCCTTACCCACCATGTCCAACTCTTTCTTCTTCGCAATCTCCTCCAAAAATTCCTTCTTAGACTGGGGTTTTTGATACAATTTGAGTCTATGCACATTCACCAAGAAGGTGACATTTTCATCATTTATTGTCTTGACTCGAATAGATCCATTATCAAAGGCTTTCTCAATCTCATACGGACCAAGCCAATGTGTGTTAAATTTTCCTTTAAAATTCTTGAATATTGAATCGAATAACAATGCCCAATCTCCTTCCTTGAATTGCTTCTTCTTAATGTATATGTCGTGCCATTTAGCCCTTTGTTGTTGGATAAGGTCAGTATGCTGAAAAGCGTCCTGCCTAATCTCGTCTAGTTCGTTAAGCTGCAGGATCCTCTGTTGTTGTGCCTCAATGAGATCTATGCCCAAATCTGTTGTCATCTTAAAAGTTCTGATCTGAAATTCAATTGGCAATAGAACTTGTTTTGCGTACACCAATTCATATGGAAAAAAATCTAGTAGTGTTTCTCCATGTGATTCTGCCTCTGGAAGTCAATCAGACCAATCCTTTTTATGTAGTTTCACTATCTTAGTCAGGATTGTCTCCAACACCTTATTTTTTATTCTGCTTGCCCATTGGCCTATGGATGGTAGAGGGTGGACTTCCAATGAGTGATATGATATTTTTGCACAATTCCCTGCACAAGCTTAAATACAAACTAGGTACCTTGGTCAGTAACAATTTCCCTTGGTACACCAAATCTTACAAAAATATCAGAGAAAAACAAATAATAATAAATAAATAAAAATCTACCACTACTTTCTCCATAGCTCTAGGCACTGCTCTCGCTTCGACCCACTTCGTAACATAATCAGTACACACTAAAATATACTTCTTACCTTTGGACATGGGATTAATGGGGCCTACAAAGTCAAGAGCCCACCTGTCAAATGGTTCTATGAGAACTTGTCGCCACAAAGGCATTTCATCTGCTTGAACAGGTTGCCCTATTCTTTGGCAGCTATCACATTTACGAACATACGCATTTGCATCTTAAAAAAGACTTGGCCAATAGTAACTTGAGCGAAGGATTTTCTAGGTTGTTCGCTTGTCTGCAAAGTGCCCTCCACATGGTTCATCGTGGCAAGCTCTCAATATGTCATATATCTCGTCCTCTTTGACACAACTGTGGATAATCAAATCAGGTCCAATGAAAAAGAGGTTTCCTTTTATCCATAAGTAATCAACACTTTTTCTAATAATTTTCTTTTTCTTATTAGATGAGAAGTAAGGTGGTAACTTCCCTGTAGCAAGATAATTAGCCATATTTGCAAAGGAAGGCGATTTGACAGAAATGGCAAACAAGTTCTCATCTGGGAAGCTATCATTAACAGGAACATCCTAGCCTTCGTGGTTGAGCCTAGAAAGGAAATCATCTACCTAATTTTCTCTCCCCGACCTATCCAATACTGTAATGTTAAATTCCTGTAGGAGCAAAATCCAATTCTGCCATTAGTAATTGGTGTATTCATGATATATTGAATATCAGAATGATCGGTATGTACAAAAACTTCATAGCCAGTGATGTAATGTCTAAACTTATTAATAGTGTAAACCACAACAATGAATTCTTTCTCAGTTAAAATATAATTCAATTCAGCAAGAGTCAAATTTTTACTAACAAAATAAATAGCGTGGGTTACAAGGTTTTCCTTTTGGCCCAATACTGCCCCTATAGTTTGTTAGGCCCCTATACTACTAGTGTAACCCCTCATTGTTATTAGTACAACCCACTTATTATATTGATGTACCCATGTAGTGCCCATATTGTTACTATTGTGCCCGATAGAAGCCCACTATTATTATTATTGTGCCCTTACATTATTATTGTTATGTCGGCTCTGGTTATGTTATGACCCCTTAGACTCCTATATATAGAAAGGAGGTCTTTTCATTTGTATCATCCAAGAATTGTTCATTTATGTAATGTAA
>APFE031298344.1:33581-102944 GCA_000404065.3 Pinus taeda | reverse complement strand
GAGGCAGGAAAAACCAGAGAGAAAAAAGGCCAAAATGGAACCAAACAGGGGGGAAAGGGGAGGGGGGCTAGGGGGAAAGGGCAGGGATCCAACAACTGCTAATCTTCCAGTCGTCATCTTTATTGAGATTGCTCGGCCTTCTTTCAATTTCAACGTTCTCCCTAAATTTTCGGTGATGAAAAGGAGTAATTTTAGCAATAACCTGGGCCTCTTCAATACATATATGATGCTTAGTCTTCTCTGCGTGTTCTGCCAGGGCTGAAGACTGGGTCCTCCCATGTTTGATGTCGGTGGCGCGCTCATGAATCCTTTGATTAATAGAGCGCCCTGTTTCACCCACTTAGGGGGTCCCACAGGAGAAAGGGATAACATAAACACCTTTCCTGTCCTTGGGGTCAACAGGGTCTTTAACAGATCTTAGGGAACTACGAATGGTGTTAAGGGGTCTAAAGATGGAGGGAACATTATGCTTCTTAAGAATTCTCACAATCTTATCAGTGGTCCCTTGGATGAAAGGGAGAGGAACCCATGAGAACCAATCTTTAGGGTCATTCTTGACCTTGGGACCTCTGTTAGCTTTAAGGAAGGCTTTAAGACCTTGGTGCCCACTATATCCATTGTTAACAAAAACATTAAGGAGATGGGCTTTCTCTTTATCAAGGGACTTTTCATTAGATATTCTCAGCACACGAGTAGCTAGTGTGTTGACAAACACCCAACTTTTGAGCAGGGAAATTATGGGAGTTGGCATGAAGATACTACTCAATATGAGTTTTCTTCCAAAACCCTTGATGGGAGAAAGAACCGTCATCATTCTTTGAAATGAGAACATCAAGGAAAGGAAAGCACTCATCAATTTATTGCTCCATAGTGAACTTTATGGAGGAAGATTGATTATTGAGATGTTAGAAAAAAATATCTAATTCTTTCTGGTCATGAGACCAGATGACACCATTGTCATTCACAAATCTCTTCCATAGCTTGGGCAGGAGACAGGCCGAGGCCAAAGCCTTGGATTCAAAGTCTTCCATAAAAAGATTAGCAACTATTAGGGAGCCCGCAAGTTTTCTCATAGAATTCCCCTTCAAAGCATAAAAAAAGTGGAAGTAAAACACATCTCAACCAAGCGAGAGCTATCGGGGTCAGTGAGGTGATTGATGACCTCAATGGCCTCCTGGATAGGGATGCAAGTGTAAAGGAAGACCACATCGAAACTCACAAGAATGTCCCCATGGTCAAACTCTATGCCCTTTAACTCATTGACAAACGAAGAAGAGTCTTTGACGAATGACTCTATGAGGCCAACGAGGGGTTTAAGCTTAGAAGCAAGGTATTTGGCTAGGAGGTAGGTTGGCCCTCCTATGGTGTTGACAATGGGTCTCAGAGGGGGGGCTCTTTGTGGATCTTTGGGAGCCCATAGATCCTTGGAGTGATGGGGCTACTCTTAATAAGCCTCTGGCAAAAGGAACCCACAAAGTTACTAAACTTTATAGCAAGAGAAACTGTTCTGGAGATCCTTTTCAAGGGATTCTTACTAAGCTTTTTATCGCTTCCACTATTATAAATATGATCCAAAATTTTCCTTTGATAATCCTCTCTGTCCGCAGCCCCACCTTTGTCGGCTTTAAGAACGACGATGCCTTTGTTTTGGTTCAAGGATTTAAGGGCATTAAATTCATCCTTGCTAATATTGCTCCTAGGGGGGCTTTGCTTTCCTGAGGATGACAGCGCAATCTTGCCTAATAGTGTCCTTGATATTATCAAGTAAACCCCTAATCCCAAACTCCACATCACACATAATGTCTTCCACAGGGATTTTTCTGGCAGCAAGGGAAAAATTCAATCCCTTTTCAAGAAGACTATAGACTAAAGGTGGAAAGGAAAACTTAGAAATATTAACCACCCTATTTTTATGAGAATTATTATTATTATTAGTATTGTAACTATATCTTTCATTATTACTCAAAGTGAAATTATTATCATTAATATTATTATCCATATTATATTTACCATTATTGCTAATAATATTATTGTGCATTTTAACTTCCTATTATTATTTCCGATTATCATATTATCCACACATAACTTCTTCTTCTTCTTCTTCTTATTATTATTATTAGACTTATTAAAATTATCTTATTATTATTATATTATTATTGAACTTTTCATTATTTTCATGTATCTTGTACTGTACATGAGGTCTTCTAAGCATCCATTTACCAACTATCTGACAAATTAAAAATGTTATTCCTAGGGCACATCAACAACCCATTGATTTGCACTTTGTTGCACAAAAATTCAATTCATAATGTATTGTGCAATGCCCACTTATTGCAGACTTCAATGAACTAGGGTGTCAAACCATCCCTTACATAGTCTATAGATCTATGGCTTAATGACCAACCCACTCAACTATGATTTATCATGCCTAGTATTTTATTTTAGGGCACACATAAGATAGCCCTTACAACAATATGGTAACACAACAAATCATAGTTCTTAGGGCTGACATAAGCAACCCATTGATTGTCCTTTGCTATTTCAAATTGATAGTACTTAGGGAACAATAAAAGAAATGATCAAACTACCAAACCCTTCAATGGTTAGGTCTTCTATAAGCCTAGAAAGTCTTTTGAATATGCAACACTCTTCCATGTTAGCCTTTTGTTGTGAAACCCTAGGTAGGACTTGCAATCTCACTGACATGAAAGAGACAAAGAGCATATAGATAGGAAACTAACAGAAACCATCAATCAAGGAGGAAAGGCACAAAATACTTATCTTTTGAAAATGATCTGTCTTTACTTAATCCATGGAATTCATGCATCCACTTTGTCAGCTTCAACTCTTAAGAAAAGTTAGCTCCCTTAAAGTTGACTTATAGGATCATTTTTCCCCTCTGCCATTCTCAAAATCTACAACTTCTTTCAACAACGATGAATATTTCCTTAAGGGTTGATATCCAAATCCCCAAAACTCGCCAATCTAAAAATTGCAAGTTCTACAAGAATGCATATGTTAGTTACAAATCCTTAGTTAGGAATCCTTAACACATATTCTTGCCTAGATCTTGAACAAAGAGAAACAACAAGATACATACTTGTAGAAAATTTGATGGTATGTTAACCCGATAATGCAATATAAATCAAAGAAAAATACTATAACCTACTTCTACTATCAATTTGCGGAAGATTAAAGATCGAGTTAAACAATATAACGAGAAGAAGAAGAATCAATGGCACAATACACATGCAATACTTTGGGGAAATCTTCTACTAAAAACCCCACACTATTGTATTATCATACATGGTGGAAATACATAGGAATTATACAAAGCTTTAGCTCTCACAACTAGCTAGCTCTTAGTACAATCCTCACAGATGCTCACAAGCAATCTTGGCTTCTCTCCAGCCTTCCTCTCTACCCTCCAAGCTCCTATTTCCTTGCATTGTTCCTTGTGGATGATTCTCCTTTTACCAAGTGGATGATCTCCCTCAAAACTGCACAATCCTCAAGGATTAGATCCTTGACTACATGCATGAGTTTTCCCTTTGAGAAAACACATGCAACTGATAGTACATTGTCCTTGACTTTAATCTCAACTGGGTCTTTCTAAAAATAGACATGCATGAGTTTCCGATGAGGGTATCTTCAATTAATTGGAGTAGCACTAGTTGAGTGCATGCCAGTAAACTGAGCTAGCTAATTACAACTCAAATATAACTCAATCTTATCTCCTTAATTTAAGGGATAACTCTTGCATGACTTCAGAAAGACTTCTAATTTGAATTTCTCCAACTAATTAATTTAAAAATAAATAAATTCATTATTTCCAAGTAGCTGTTAAGACTAAATTCGATTTTAATTCCCAATTTAATTCAAGGACAAATTAAATTTGAATATTCTTGTTGCCATATTTCAACACTCCCTCTCAACAAGAAAGTGATTATCTACCACCCCGATCCTGTCTCTATGGAACTCGAATTTACACTTTGACAATGCCTTTGTCAAAATGTCAGCATCTTGCTCCTCTGTCGAAATATACTGCAGTAACATGATCCTCTAGACCTGTGAAAAGCCAAAAGCAACAAATATTTCCTTATGCTTCTCCACACTTTGATCAGTAGCTTGATTTACCTTGTAAAGCCAACGAGAACTTGCGATTGACTTGTTCTCTGGTCTTGGAACCACGTCCCAAACATTGTTATGAACTATGGAGTCACACTCCTCCACCATAGCATCAACCCAAATCAGTTGTTGCACTGCTTCCTAAAAGGAAGATGGCTCGGTCTCAACACATTCCCTAGCAAGGGCCATGTATCCAATATACCTCTCAGGTGACCTCCTTTGTCTGTGCTGAGAAGATGGTGCTCCCACATTCTCTCTCGCATCCTCCAACAATCTGTTAGCTTCTCTTGTGTGCTTCTGTCCATCTCTGGCAGACTCTGCTTGAGTGGATGTCTCCACTCCTGGAACCTCTGCATGTGGTTGCTCCGCATCATTCTGAGGCTCCTCCTCCTTAGGAACCAAGAGTTCCTCCACAACTTGTATTTGGAGCTCCCTCTCAAGGGAAACTTGCATGGCCTTCTGCTCATCAAACTTGAGATCTCTACAAACCACTGTCCTCCGACTAGTAGGCAAGTACCCCTGATAACCCCACAAGTATCCCTAACTCTATTGTCGGCTCAAGCTTCTTCCATGCATCCTTTGTCACATGGAAATATACCGATGAGCCAAAGATCCTGAAGTGACCCACATCTGGTCTCTTACTGGAGAAAGCTCCCTTTGGTGTCTTCATCTCAAGTATGCGATGCAGGCTTCTATTCTACAAATAGACCGTTGTGTTGCATGCCTCAGCCCACAGGTGAAGTGGTAGGCCTTGGTCATGTAGCATTGCCTGTGTTGCCCCTACAATAGTTTTATCTTCCTCTCAACCACCCCATTCTACTGTGGGTTATGAGGTGCCGTCAACTCGTTTAATTCCTTCCGCTGGACAAAAGTCCTTAAACTGTTGAGAGACATATTCTCCACCATTGTCGCTTCTCAAGGCCTTGATCTTCTTCCCTAACTCTTTCTCGACCAAAGCTTCAAACTCACAAAACTTTATGAAGGTTTGGTCCTTCTTCTGCATGAAATAAATCCAGCATTTACGAGAATATTCATCAATGAAAATCACGTAATACCTTTTCTTCGTTGTGGATGTCGTCGAGAATGGTCCACACAAATCAGTATGAACTCGCTCTAAGATAGCCTCTGCTCGACTGTATCGTTCATGTAAGGAAAACTTGGCGTACTTTCCCAAGGTACAACCTTTGCATGTGTCAACTTGCTCAAGTTTACCTTTGGGAAGTCCTATAGATATTTGTTGCATTATCTTCAAAGCCCCATGATGTAAATGGCCCAACCGTCTGTGCCACAACTCGCCAATGTCTTGGCTTTGCACCAATCTGCTTTCGTACTCAATGTTGCACAATCATCTACCTCTAGTTTATAGAGATTCTTCACCCGAATCCCTATTCTCTTGGTCTGACCCATGTCTATGTGTCTTAGGAACGCCTTTCCTTTACTGAAGAAAACATCATAGCCTTTGTCTCCAACATTGCAATCGATACCAAGTTCTTCTTTAGTCCAGGCACATACATCACATCTGTGACACCATGCATGCGATGAGGTTAAAGTCCATTTTGAACTGAGAGGCTAATGCCTCACCTTCCGATCCTTCCGAGGATCCCTTCTTGGACTTCTTCAATGGGAAATTAGTTGCATAATGTCCCATCTTGTGGCAATTAAAGCATCTTACTTTAGACATGTCACCCTTCTTCCCTCCATGAGAAGAATTCGATTTGAAATGGGAAGCCTTCCCCTTCCCTTTCCTTGCCTTACTTGCTAAGGCCAGATTTTCTTCATCATCATTCTTGGATGAAGAACCATCTTGTGTGCTCCTCCTGATCTCCTCCTACATAAGATCCGACCACATTTGTTCCCAATCCAGTAGTTTCTCCCTTACATTCACAGAGCCCTAGTAGTTATTCCAACTCTTTGGAAGGCCAAGGAGAGCGAAGCTCACCATATCATCATCGGTAGTAGTTATTCCTACACTACCAAGCTCATCTCTACAGGTGGTGAGCTTTTTTAGATATGTGGAAATAGTATCGCCTTTCTCCATCTTGATTCTTCGAAGCTTATCCTTCAGTGCCAATTTCCTTTGGTCGCTATTGTTCTGGTAGAGGTCCTTCAATGTCTTCCACATTGAAAATGGAGTATCCTTCCCATGGAAACTCGAGACAATATGGTCTCGAACTCCTTCAAGGATGATCCATCTCGCCTTCGCCACACACTTCTTCAACTCAGCCGACTCTTGTGCATTAGTTGAAGTTGGCTTTGGGATTTCTTGATTAATGAATTCCTTCAAGCCATTGTTTTCTAATACAACCTCCATTCTATCTTTCCATGCTATGTAATTCGAGCTACCTTCTAAGGCATACTCGAGTCTCAAGCCATAGAACGCCATTGGCCAACCTCGAAGTACGATATGAATTCGATTTGCACCTGCAACCCTGAACTTCAAACTTCGAATTCTCTTCTCAGCATATTGTTCACAACTCCGATACCATGTAGAAAATTTCTACAAATCCAGCTCCAATACCATGTAGAAAATATGATGGTAGGTTAACCCGATAATGCAATATAAATCAAAGAAGAATATTATAACCTACTTCTACTATCAATTTGTGGAAGCTTAAAGATCGAGCTGAACAATATAACTAGAAGAAGAAGAATCAATGGCATAATACACATGAAAATACTTTGGGGAAAGCCTCTGCTAAAAACCCCACACTATTGTATTATCATACATGGTGGAAATACATAGGAATTATACAAAGCCTTAGCTCTCACAGCTAGCCAGCTCTTGGTGCAATCCTCAAAGATGCTCACGGGCAATCTTGGCTTCTCTCCAAACTTCCTCTCTTCCCTCCAAGCTCCTATTTCCTTGCATTGTTCCTTGTGGATGATTCTCCTTTTACCAAGTGGATGATCTCCCTCAAAACTGCACAGTCGTCAAGGATTAAATCCTTGACTACATGCATGAGTTTTCTCTTTGAGAAAACACATGCAACTAATAGTACAATGTCCTTGACTTTAATCTCAACTGGTTCTTTCTTAGAATAGACATGTATGGGTTTCTAATAAGGGAATATTTAGTTAACTGAAGTAGCACTAGTTGAGTGCACGCATGCATCAACTGACTATTAACTCACCATTAGCTCCTCAAATAGTTTGGAACTAATTTAATTGGACTTAACTCAATAAACTGAGTTAACTAATTAAAACTCAAATATAACTCAATCTTATCTCCTTAATTTAAGGGATAACTCTCGCATGACTTCAAAAAGACTTCTAACTTGAATTTCTCTAACTAATTAATTTAAGAATTAATTAATTAATTAATTCCAAGTAGCTATTAAGACTAAATTCAATATTAATTCCCAATTTAATTCAAGGACAAATTAAATTGGAATACTCTTGTTGCCATATTTCAACAATACCTCATCAACTTAGTCAATCACTATCCTTCTTATCCTTTTAATCATTTATTTTTCATATCTACACGTGATGACAAATCCTTTGAACTTAGATGACATATTAGTTTGTTTTTCAATCCCACCGAGATGCATAAAAGATATTCTTCCACGAGAAAAATTATACTTGGTCTTGACTTCAGGTTACGAAGAAGCTTGGTAATTAGACTTGCAGACCTCAGATTAGTTGAAGACTTTAGACTTGCTCCATAAGAAGGTATAAATTTGGCTGTCATATTTTGATGCACTTTACTTAGGCCTTGCAATAGACTTCAGAACTTTGGAGCAAGCACAAAATTTCAAGCCACAAGAGAAGACTTTCTACCTCCTCAGATTACTAAAGCGAGTTCTAAAGATGATAATAATCTTATGTTATTGTCCTTCAAGAATTCTTCCTTAAGGTTTTGGTCTAGAGTCTGAGATAACAAACATTGTTATTCCTTCAATAAACAGATTTAAATTTTTTTTGGCCAGATTCAAATACAGAGATCTTTCTTCCGACAAATATTCAAAATACTCGTTCAATAGTTCTTCTTTCAAATTTGGATGATATAGAGAAATATTGTATCCTGAGAGCTGATCCATAGAGATATACTTCACTATTTTATGAGCTTAACTTCTATAATAGTGCTCTTGCTCTTGCCCTAGCTCCGAAACCATGTTAGAATTCCAGTGATATGGTGAATTCTTAAACATGATAATTACTTGTGAGCATTATAATAGCTATTTTCATTAGTTAATCTTCTTCATCAAGAAATTATCACTAGATACAATACATTAAAGATCATAGTGTACAAGAGTCAAGAGACACAAGGAGTTAGGCTCCAAGCCAGGGAAAAACCCCACCAAGTGGAAAACCTATCAATTCTTTCCTTATAGAGTCAAGAGAAATCTAAGTAAAATACATATGCTTCAGTATCTAGCTCCTTCCATTGCCAAATCAACCCTCCATTCTACCCATTAAATTCCATCAAACTATCCTCAAGGAGCCAAATATATGTCTTCAATAGAGGCCTGAACTTTGTTTATTATTCCAATCTACTGCAAAGATAATACCATAGGCTTCTTTTCGTCAACAAAGCTTAAAAAATTTAGATATACTAGCCTCAGAATTTGGTCTTTTGTGCCAACAAATCTTTGCACTGGCGTGTCTTAGAATTTCGGATTGTGTGCCATCAGATTATCAGATTAGTGTGTCTCAGAGCGTGTAGTACCGAACTCAGATAGATCAAACTTCTTATGCTTCGAAATTTGGACCATATTACTTTAGAAATTTTAACTATTCACCTTTGGAAGATCATCGAACTTCAAAAGATGATGTACAAACTAATGCCCAAATGGATGTGCATGTTGTCATATATATAGTTTTTCCCCCATTTGAAAGGTGCCTCCTAAGGCGAGGCTGACCTGTCTCCTAGGAGGGTTGACTTGGCAAATGGGAGGACAAATATCATTTAAAAAAAAAAATCTCTTTTCTTCCATTTGTCCAAATGGGACATAATACAATTTAAATTTTTCTTTATCACAAATAAATCATTTCTTCATATAATTATGAAGACCGAACCTATTTGTAATTTCCAACAAGTTATACAACTCTTAAGACAATGCTACTAGATAAAAGTCTCTAAAAATTGAGGACAAAAATATTTTAATCCACAAAGGAGTGATCTAAAACTTGGTTCCATGGTCACAAATATCAATAATGCTAGTATTTGATATCCATGGATTTTATACTAAAACAAAAATCAATAAAGAAATCACAATGTTGGATGCAATTATTTATGGGTAAGAATGTTGGAAAAAAGGTGCATAAAATGACCAAAATAACCTCAAACAAAATGCCTTTTTTTAAATGAAACATTACACCATGAAAAATAGCCCTAAAACTCCTTGATTTAGAAAATATTATGTATCCCAAAGTCTAACACAATATATTAGCATGAACAGTTGAAAAGAAAACTCTAACTAGCAATGAAATCGGTAGAGAAAGGTCACCCTTGCTTTGGTACCATGTTGAGATCACAAGGGAATGCGGGGATTAAATGGAACCAAATAGCTAGCCTAAAACCTTACAAAAGTAAAGAAGAAAACAACAATAAACAAGTGCATTAGAGCTATTTAAAACATGTGTTAGAGAGAGAGAAATACAACCATAGAATACGGGAATGTCAAAGATATTGTTCTAATGGGCTTAAATCACTTGCATTAGGGGATTTTTGAGGTCTAAAGTGGGCCTCCTAAGGAAAATAATAAAATAATAGTTAAAAAATAAAATAAGAGTTGTGAATTTTTACAAAAAAAGAAAGGAAACTATTTTTGTTGTATTTTCAACTTATATTCTTGTAGGTTTACTCAAATGTCAAGTGTAGATGCTCGTTAGATGTAAAATTAAATTCCACATCCAACGAGTACCCACTTTGCATACTTCTGAGTAGACCCACGTTGACAAGAATTGAAAATATATGAAAAAAGCATGATCAATGCACATTTTTTCATGTATTTTTCAATTCTTGTCAATGTGGGTCTACTCAGAAATATGCAGAGTGAGTACTCTTTGGACGTGGATATTAATTTTGAATCCAACATGTGTCTATAGTTGATATTTGAGTAATCTTGTAAGGAGATAAGCCCAAAATACATTTTAAAAAGTAGTGCTTTTTCTTTCTCGTCCAAAATATTTACCCCTGGGGATGACATCATCATCTTGAACCCTATGGTTTTTTTTTCAAGTTAATTTATTAGTACATATTTTGTTTTGAGGCCCATTTTTACCTCAAAATTCCTCTAATGTATAAAAGAATAATGCACATACTAAAGAATGATCACATGATCATATAAGATCATCTTACAAATGAGGTTTTAGTTGTGTGTTGATACACAACTCAAGTGGGGTGCCTCCCTAAGAGGGATTATAGACCCAAAATAATACGACTTACTCTCCAAGAGAGTTATTGAACCTATATATCAAGTTGACTAGGTTGGTTGCATTGGTAACCTGAAATTACAATAATGGATGTTCATAAGCATAATTAATGCCTAAAAATTACATTAACGAAAATTCATGATGGTTGTGATCATGTTAATTTTGCACCATTAACAACGAAAACCCTATGGAAAATAACTTCCCAAAATTATCTCAAAAGCCTAATTAGATGTCTAACTACTAATGCCTTTATTTTCCTAATGTGTAGCTATTATTTACAAGGATATAACCCTTTTTGAATCAATATGGCCAATAATCGCCCCCTATCGATGCTCAAGTAGGTAGAGAACTCCATTGAAGAAAAAATAGATACCTCTAATTACACCATATTTTCTATGGGGTGTTTAAGGACTGTTTTCATGGAACCATACAAGATCACACTTGTGGATTTTCTATCTACTAGTTTCAAATTATGCACATTATCATGATGGACATGTTACCCTTGTGGTTTACCTGACCTTCGCCAACTAGGGAGAATGTGGAATTTCATGGAGGATGACTTGGCACAATCATGTCATCTTGCCCTTTCATTGCAACATATTAAATAGATTGGTTATGATTGTACCATTGGTGGAGGTTTCTTTAGTGACATATCATATATCTTTCAACTTGTTGGATGTGCTTTTTTGTGTTTGATGATTTTTTAGGAGACCATCTTATTGTTCCCCTTGCTCATGATGCTCTAGACACTACTTTCGCTTGGTTGTTGCAAGGGAGATTCATGTCTTCATGTTAGTTTTTTGTGTCTTTATGGTGGGGTGTTTTCCTAGTGTGTCACCCACCCTCTCTCCCCAAAACACACGCACATTTCATCACGTTCCTATCATTTTACCTAGGTATATTCCATATTTCATCACATTTCCACATTGTATCTTATATAATCCACATCATATTCACATTTCACCATATTCCCATTCATAGAGGGTGCATGAGCCATTTCAACCACATTCATATAGTTTTCCCTTCATAATCAACCTTTCATTTGCTATATTGCATCATTTAACCATTTCTGTGTGTGAACACACTGTTGAGTCTCAAAATTATCATCCATATTTCCATCATTTCATAACTATTTAGCCCTCATTTCATAACTATCTAGCCTAAAACCCTACATCAAGTGGCCATCTTTATGATTATATGGGTTAGGATCCTTGTTTTCTAAAGTTATCTATTTTATGTATTTAAAGTGAATTTATGATTAAAACTTAGGAAATTAACATGGTTTCATATATATGTGTGTGTGTGTGTTATGAGTTTTGTGACATGTGTAGGCTTATTTGGAGGTTCTAGAAGGGTTTTACTTGGCCTCCCAAGATCAAATTCAAATTTCAACTCAAGAGGTGGACCATATTCCAAGGAGAAGGATCTTGAAGATATTGATGTGTCATAGGATTTGTATCTAGCATTTAGGAATAAGTTGAGACAAGTATGGATCTAGTAGATATTTAAGGGATCTACATTTATTGAGTAGATATCCCTAATTCATGTATAAATAAGAGGAGCATCCTTCAAAGGAAGCTAACAGTTGTCAGATAATCATTAGCATTAGATTTATGATTATTCATTCAGCATGAATAATATCATTTTCTCCAAATCATGAGTTATGAGTGTTGTTTGATTCTTAAGATGTGATAGATGTTCAGGTGTGCTCGTTGAGGAATGGAGGGCCCCCATACCAAGCCAAGTACACTTTGTTGTATGATGTTTATATTTATGTATATGCTAGTTTAGTTCTTCATGTTTATTATATTCATTTGTTGTAAATATTTGTAAATATCTTTAATGTGAATTCATTTTATGGCCATGTGTTAAGTTAGATGTGTGAATATTTCTTATGGTTGTTGGATGATTCTTGGTTTAATTTTAATCTACATATGAAGGGACAAACAAGGGTTTAAGTTAAATTCTCCTTCTATCTGATCATGAACAATAACTAAAATTCATCCTCTTTTCCTTGTTTGAGTTATTTCTGAATCTCTAGTTTTAATACAATGATAACAATGATGGAATAGAATTGTAAGGAAGGACAACCTAGATCTCCTAAGTTAGGAGCCTCTTCTCTTGCTATCTACACATCATCAACCATTTCACTTGAGTTTCTTTTCTTGGGGACAGTGCTGTGAGGAAGGACAACCAATACCTCCTAAGTTCGGAGCCTCTTCTCTTGCTTGCTTCATCTTGAACTAGAAACTTTTTAGTTTTAGAAGTTATTTGTAATATGCATTTCCTTTCTTTCTTTCCATCCGAAACAAACCTTCTCCAACAGTTGCATCTAAGGTCCCATATATTTTGGGTTGATTCTAAGTTTACGAAACCCCCGGGTTGAGATATTAAAATAACAAGGGATTTAACATACCATTAAATCACCCAACATTTTTGGTGTCCTTGTTGGGGAAGAAAACTTAGATGTAACTAAGTTAGGAGGGTTGTTTAGGAATCATTTCCATTTTAAGGATAACTGCATTTAGGCATTAGGAATTTAATTTAGTACAAATATTTTTCTTTGGCTTGATTCATAGAAAGCTAACTCATGTTGAAAGGATAACTTGGTGACAACAAGATCTTAGTAACATGGGGAAGTGTATATAGGAGCTAGCTATAAATCCCATTTTTAGCTACATATGTAAAGCATGATAAATAGGGTGCATGAATTTCAATCAATCTTTCCACTATAAGAGTTTCAAACTAATCCATTTAGGGACATAAGATCTAGAATGATGTTCAAGCATTTGGAGGAGAGCCAAGATAATGAGGATTGCATTGAAGATTGGTTTCAAAAGGTGATGAAGCCATAACATTCTTCCATTCTTCAACAAATCCTAGTATTTAATCCAAATGTGGAAATGATCTATCATATCCTTGCAAACATTCAGGGATATTTTTCAAATTTGGATGTGAGCATACTAGAAATTTTGATCTGTAAATGGCTTCATTGGAAATATTCCTTCACTTTAAAAATAAGAATCTCTTTCTCAAAATAGAGTAGGATAGAATAAGAAAATAAAACAAGCTTGGAGAGTTTTTTATTTTCAAGTTTGATTTTATTTATTTTCTTGGAAATTTTGCGATGTAGTAAGAACCACCCATTTACTAACCCTTCACAGGAAAAAATTGCAATAGAACAAACGATTGTGAATGAGGAGCACAAGTGAAGGTGGAAGAATGATAGTTTCAGGTAAGAGATCAATTCTTTTCATTTTATGTTTTGCATCTAAATTTTTAAAAGAGAGGAATCAACTAATAAAAACTCTAGTATGCTCTCCTCCCGCACTTTGTGTGACCTAGAGGATCAAAAAAGAATTTCCATATTAGTATATATTTTTTTTAAAAAAAATGATTCTTCTCTTTCTTTTTGTTATTTAATATATATTATATATATATATAATTTTAAATGGACCTAACAAATTTAATTGTTTCATTAAATTTCTAAATGAAAAAAAAAAAAAAAATAATAACAAATATATAATTAATTAATGTTATTATATATATATATATATTATATATAAAGTGAATGGAGACATGTAAATTAAAAAATATAAAAAAATTGTTGTTTAAACATACATGGTAAAAGAAAATATTTTTTAAGATTTTAATTTAAAAAAAAAAATACCAAAACATTTTTTTTTTTTTTGTTTTATTTTTAAAAATTTAAAATTAATATTAATATAATATTAATTTTAAAATAATTTTAATAAATATAATAAAAATTAAAAAAAAAATATATATATAATAATATATATATTATTATTATTAAGAAAAATTAGAATAATAATAATAATTTTTTAATGGTCCATGGCATGGACACTCACCCAACATTTTAAGGACCAAAGGAGGCCCACGCATATGCATGAGGCCAGCCTTTGGCTTGGCCTTGAGCATATGCGCAAGCCTCCAAACGACCCAGCTAAACTCCAAACGGCCACCAGGCCAAACTACCCAGCCACGGCCTTGGCCAACCGCGACAGACCATGGCCAACCCCCCAGCAGCGTTCTAAGCTGCAGACAAAAAAAAACTAATCAATATTTTTTAATTAATAAAAATAATTTTAATAATTAAATAACAAAAAAATAGTTATTAAAAGAAAAAAATCTTACTCAGAATTTTAGAAATAATATTTCTCCATGCTTTTAACCTACAACAAACAAAAATATTTAATAAATCATAAACATTTCTTAAGCTTTTATAGATCAAATTGGTTAAAAATCCTCTCTGGAAAAGGATGAGTTCAAAAGATATGAAAAATGATTTGCAAATATTTTGGAATCCCATTTTCCTAAAAATTTTGGAAATGATGAATTCAAAAGATATGAAAAATGATTTGGCAAATATTTTGGAATCATATTTTCCTAAAAATCTTGGATTTAGATTGGACACTTGTCAAGTTATTGTTTCAATTTTCATTTTAGAATAATTAAAATTTCAAAAATTCCATTAAATTCTTAAATGTGACTTGTGATATATTGGTAAGTCATTCAAATTGCATAATGTAGGTCATGAGTTCAAATCTTTTGGGAATTGGAATTTGTTAATTACTCTACAATTTTGACACAACATTAATTAAACAACAATTTTGCCACCACATGGCAACACAACATTGGCCAATATTGCACATTCATCGCTACATCATCAGTCAATATGTCACACCATCCATTTGCCATGCCACCCACTGCCACATCACTATTACACAGTCACCCTCCATCTACCAACTTATTTTTCAACACTGAAAATGGATCAAGAAGAAAAACGATAAGAGTGCTTCATCTACAAAATTATTGTTTTGCAAAATGCCTTGAAGAGAATCATGTAGATGGAAGATTGAATCCTGTAGACTTGCGTTTTCGTTTCATAAAGTATTTTTATATGATCATGTTTCTTTGAGTCTTGTAGGTACGAAAGCCAATGACATAAAAAACTGGAAAATTTTATGTCATGACTCAGCTGAAGAAGATTGACAGGATTTTTAGATGCAAGAAGGGCGCAATCCTGCAGCTGAGAAACCTCATGACAATCTTCACTGTTTCACCCAAATTTCAAATCTGCCTAACTTTCTCATACGACATCGGATTTCAACGATTCAAGCATCGTTGGAAAGATCTCGACGAGATATACATAATGAGAAAGCTATCATCAGAGTTTGAAACAGAAAAAGAATGAATAAATTTATGATAAGACACAACAGGTAACCTGAGGCACTAGTTTCGGTACAGGTAAAACTTCATTCGGATTTCTTTCGTGAATTTGTTTTACTAGTGTCGATTCTCAGTATTTTGTGTAAATGTCATTAATAGAGAGATTGATTACCTCTCTCTTTTGATAATCTTACATTCCATTGCAGAAGAAGTACTAGTTTTTTTTGCAGGATCCACGAGGAAGAATAGATGACCATAACCAAACAATGTTTCTCTCAAAGACCACGTTTATTTCACAATAACATGATCAAAGAAACATCCAAGATGAAACATAAAAGCATGAGCATATGATGTCAGATCAGATCTAACGCTTGAGAGCTTTCCGATACCAGTCTCACCATTGCATTCCTCCTCCTTCAATCAATAAAACCTTCATCTCATTTTCCTTCACAGTTCTACTTAGTCGATCAATAAAATCCTTGTCTCATTTTCCTTCACTACTCATTTCCTTTCACAGTCATTTTCCTGCCTTTCTTTCACTAACTTGTAACCCACCAATAAAAATATTCAGCTCCTCTACAACGCTGATTGATTCCATTTCCTTTTCATTTTTTGCAAATAAACCTTGATGCACTGCAAAATTTCTTATCCATAATCCTTCAAAATTATTATTTCATGCTCGAGCTACATGATGGAGGATTCCTTAAGGCCTCCCTTCTAACAAGTCTTGGCCTATCGACATCAGCACATTATCTAGGTTCAAGGCTAGAGTCCTTATTAGTACCTTGAGGCTTGTATGCATTAATGACAAGTTCTCTCACCGACAATCATGGGAATACACCAATGTCCCTTGATCGTTAGATCTTGCAAGTGGCTCGACATCAGCTCATATATTCGCACTTTGCAAGATCTACTTAGGTACCTTGGCACTCATTGACATTAATGGTGAGTTTGTCTCGCATTGGTTAATGACATTCATCAATGGTCGGTAATCCAATGACTTCTCTTCATGCTCGACATCGACATATTTATTCGCATGACTAGAATTGTACCACCGAGTTTTGTAACGATTGAAGACTACATCATTTCAGCAGTTTGCAGCAGGAATCAATTTGTAGCAACAACAATAAGGATCCCAATCTTGTCATTAGCAGAAAGAAAACAAAGAATCAGATCAAATTCCTTTGTTTACATACTCCATGATCCAACACCATCAACAGCCACGCTCTTCAGTTTTCACAACTCATCCACATTGAAGGTAAATGAAGGTACGTGGTTTTCTAATTTTTAGTCATACAATTCCTTAGAATGCTAAAATTTTAACTTTGGAAAATTCCTCTCTCTTTTTCACATTGTCATATCTTTAGTTGGGGGGAAGGGACATCATTTCATATTCACATGTCATACATTATCACACATTTTCATTTCATTCCAGCTCGCATATACTTCCCAACCGACTATTCTTGCAATATGATTCCACAAGATTATATGCTTCAAATTATCAATTCATTGATAAGATATTATAGGACTTGAAAAAAATTGTAAATGTTTTCATAAACTTTGATGCAACAAAGAAAATAAAGCATTGTTACACAAGAACCATTGCTCAAAAAAAATTTGGTTGTCACACTAGAACCAACCATCAAAAATATATGTTGCAATCAAATCTATTACACTTTGAAAAAAGAAAAAAATATAATCAAGAAAAGTTTGGAAAGAATTTGTACAAGTCAAAGCTCATAAAGAAGCAAAGTAGTTCAAAAAAAAGATCAACTCATGAACAAGAGAATCAATGCAATAGTTGCATGAGGACATGCAACAACTTCAATTGGGGGGTATGTTGAGTCTCAAAATTATCATCCAAATTTCCATCATTTCATAACTATTTAGCCCTCATTTCGTAACTATCTAGCATAAAACCCTATATCAAGTGGCCATATTTATTATTATATGGGTTAGGATCCTTGTTTTCCAAAGTTATTTATTTTATGTATTTAAAGTGAATTTATGATTAAAAACTAGGAAATTAACATGGTTTCATATATCTATTTATGCGTTATGACTTTTGTGACATGTGTAGGCTTATTTGGAGGTTCTAGAAGGGTCTTACTTGGCCGCCCAAGATCAACTTCAAATTTCAACTCAAGAGGTGGAACATATTCCAAGGAGAAGGATCTTGAAGATAATGATGTGTCATAGGATCTGTATCTAGCATTTATGGATAAGTTGAGACAAGTATGGATCTAGTAGATATTTAAGGGATCTATATTTATTGAGTAGATATCCCTAATTCATGTATAAATAGAAGGCACATCATTCAAAGGAAGCTAACCGTTGTCAAATAATCATTAGCATCATATTTATGATTGTTCATTCAGCATGAATAATATCATTTTCTCCAAATCATGAGTTAGGAGTGTTGTTTGATTCTTAAGATGTGATAGTTGTTCAAGTGTGCTCATTGAGGAATGGAGGGCCCCCATACCAAGCCAAGTACACTTTGTTGTATGATGTTTATATTTGTACATATGCTAGTTTAGTTCTTCATGTTTATTATATTCATTTGTCGTAAATATTTGTAAATATCTTTAATGTGAATTCATTTTATGGCCATGTGTTAAGTTAGATGTGTCAAGATTTCTTATGCTTGTTGGATGATTCTTGTTTTAATTCTAATTTTCATATGAAGGGACAAACAAGGGTTTAAGTTAAATTATCCTTCTATCTTATCACGAACAATAACTAAAATTCATCCTCTTTTCCTTGTTTGAGTTATTTCTGAATCTCTAATTTTAATGCAATGGTTACTAACAATGATGGAATATAATTCTAAGTAAGGATAACCTGGATCTCCTAAGTTAGGAGCTTCTTCTATTACTATCTACACATCATCAACCATTGCACTTTAATTTCTTTTATTGGGGACAATACTGTGAGGAAGGACAACCAAGATCTCCTAAGTTAAGAGCCTCTTCTCTTGCTTGCTTCATCTTGAACTAGAAACTTTTTAGTTTTAGAAGTTATTTGTAATATGCATTTCCTTTCTTTTTTTCCATCCTAAACAATCCTTCTACAACAGTTGCATCTGAGGTCCCATATATTTTGGTTTGCTTCTAAGTTTACGAAACCCCCGGGTTGACATATTAAAATAACAAGGGATTTAACATACCATTAAAGCACCCAACACACACCAAATTAGTTTGGGATATTTTCACCATTAATTAATTAAGCGAAAGCCTTAGTTTGATTCATTGAGGCATTCTTCCCCAATTTCAATTAAATAAAAAGGAAAAAAATGAAAACGAAAAAGAAATGAAAGGAAATAAATTTTTTCTAGGGAATATCAATTGAGTCCTCAAGTGGTGAGGACAACGCTTCTGCGTTTGGCACATGTTGAGGAAACATATTAAAATATTATTTGTTATTGGTTGCCCATCTCATCAATTAGTTGGTGTATCTTTTAACATCTTCCCTATTCACATATGTCACCTCATAAGACAAATATATGTTGTTATTTGTTGGCACACATTCTTATGGATTTGGTTGAACTTGCACATGGTTTTTGTTGGATATGTGTTATATTATTTTCACCCAAGCCTACCAACGAATGTATCAAAAATAGTTATGCTAACCTCCAGACAATAGCCTTTGCCGATGCAAGTATCTAGGCTTTACGAGGGCACCCTCCAGAATTATTATGATAGTGATGCAACGTTTGCCTCAAGTACCACGAGCATCCCCCTCGTAGTATTTTTTCTGGTCCCTATGAAAGGTAACTAAACTCACCAACTCTAAATTAGTTTTTGGGCGGAATAGTGGTGGGCGTGTGATCCAACAAGTAGGAGAGTGGGTATCTCTTTTTACCTATCTTCACACATCTTTGTGCTTGACTCCCGTGTTAGAAGAGTTTTCTCGGAGAGCTTAACGACACTGGATTTCCACTCATTAATGAACTTCTATGCTTTTCAGTTTAAGTGGCCTTGGAGATTTTACTCTCCACACACCTATTCCAAGGCCCTAAAATTTCCTAGACTAGTTGATGTTAATATGACAAAAATAAAATGTCTAGTTCATTTTGATTTAAGTGCTCATTTTAGTTGGTTGTTGTTTAAGACAGAGGGAAACAGAAGTGCAACTGATGGTGTTATGAAACAAAAGAAATTAATAGAAAACCTAGGCTACATGAGAATGCAATGCTTCTTTTTCTTCAATGAAAGAGATTTCTACAAGTGTTCTACGAGAAACTTAAGAAAGCAAAATATTTTTTTTCTTTTTCTTTTCCAATTTGTCACTCACACATTCAAAATATAACAAAATAACTAAGTAATACTTAAAATGCACCTAACCTAATGCACACTAGTATGCAAATGAAGATTCAAATAGAACTCTAAAGGTGGGAAAACGTGATAAAAAAAAGGCAAATGCAAACAACAGAGAGAAGCAAATCCCAAAGCAAAGAACACTTCCCAAAGAAAAAAAGACAATTTACCTTATCACCACAATTCACACATTTGCTAAAACCCAAAATACTATAAAACCAAGAAACGAAAGAAAAGAAAACAACAAGAAAATGTTTTTATTTTTCTTTTAAGGATCTTGAAAGACTGAAAATTCAAAAAGAGAAGCAAACCAAAGATCTCAAATCCAAAATCATGATGAACACCCAAGTCCACCTAGTCACAAATATGATCATGAAGACTAAAAGACTAGT
Source organism: Pinus taeda (assembly GCA_000404065.3). Classification (NCBI taxonomy): domain Eukaryota; kingdom Viridiplantae; phylum Streptophyta; class Pinopsida; order Pinales; family Pinaceae; genus Pinus; species Pinus taeda. Next base: position 82,540 of record APFE031298344.1, on the reverse strand, counting down.
GGAAACCAGAGGCTTAGCACTTCAAGAACCTTGACTAATAAGATGCAAAAGACTGAAAATTAGAAAGACTTAAGAGAACTAAAATCTATCATTCACCCAAGAATCACAATTCTTTTCCAAAAAACCAGAAAGAGAAAGCAAAAAAGCCAACTTCTAGCTCACAAGGGAAGCAAATCAAAGGTTTAGTTATCAACAACTTCAACAGCAATAAAGATCTATTCCAAAGCCATAGAACTTTCAGATACTTCACAAAGAAGATATGGAACCCAACTTCAGAGACAAAAAACTTCAAAAATTGAAAACCCTATGTTGACACAAGCATTTCTCGAACAAGAGGAAACACATCAACAAAAGCAGTCATCAAGATGATTCCAAACCTCCCAAAGATCAAGAAAACATAAAGAAACTTGGTCAAAGCCTCAGCAAATTCAAGAAATGAAAAATTTTGGTTTTTCCAAATAGATACACAATTGTTCAAACACAGTTCTTCGTATGTACGCAATTATGTGTGAAGAAACCAACTTATACATGAGTTACTTTGAAAGCAGTTGTGTATGTACACGATTGTTTATAACAAAAAACGCGTATAAAAAGTAAACTGAGGAAAAAAAACCCAGATCTAAAATATCAAGCTGAAAGACCAAATTACTTAAGACTTTAGAAGGATAAAAAAACCAAGAAAAAACAAACTAAAAACCCAAATCAAAGAAAACAACCCTTCTAGGAAACACCTAATGGCATTCCCCAACGAAATCACTAATTCTGCTCTCTTTCTGCTAGAATATCTCTTGTTGTCAACTCCATTTCCAACTCTCTTTTTGTTGGAATATCTCTTGTTGTCTGCTCCATTTTCAACTCTCTTTCTGTTGAAATATAGCTTGTTGGCCACCCCATTTACAACTCTCTTTCTGTTGAAATATAGCTTGTTGTCCACTCTATCTGCAATTCTCTTTCTTCTGAAATATAGTTTGTTATCTGCTCCATTTGTAGCTCTCTTTCAGCTGAAATATAGCTTGTTGTCTGCTCCATTTGCAGCTCTCTTTCGGCTAAAATATAGCTTGTTGTCCTCTCCATTTGCAGCTCTCTTTTTGTTGAAATATCTCTTGTTGTTCCTTCTACTTGCTGCTCATTTTCTATTGAAATTTCTCTTCCCTTTTGCTTTTGAAATATCTTATTTACATCTTAAATATCTCTTGTTGTCCCTTTCTATTTATTGCTGAAATTTTGAGCAGATCAAGATGTCTTCCTCCTGCTTTAAGAAGGAATAGAAATTGGTTGATGCTTCAAACTTATTCCCTTGGAAGGCCAGATTAGATATTACTCTTGAGGAACATGATGTTCTATAGTATGTTGAAGGAGAGTAGTAGAACCAACTAAAAACTCTAATGTTGCTATCAAAGCCAAGTACAAGAAAGGAGAAGTCAAGGCTAAAAAGATTGTCCTTGACTCTCTTGGAGACCACATCATAGCTTATGTCTTTAATTTGAAGAAAGCAAAAGAAATGTATGACAAGTTGATTAGAATGTATCAAGTAGTGTTGTGAAAATCGCGACAATATCGCGATAAATTGAAATAATCGCGATTTTTTCGCTGTCCCGATAAAATCGCGATAACTATACGAAATAATCGCTAGAATTTTTTTTTACCGATTTTTATTGAATTTATCGTGATAAATTGAAATAATCACTATAAATTCGAATTTATCGCAATAACAATCGAAATTATCATGGGGGTCTCCGGCAGCGAGGTTTTATAATGTTTTTTTTAGTTTTTTAAGGGATGCTAAATGTTTGAAATGCAATTTTTTTTTAAAGAAACAAATAATTTTTGAGTGGGGCAGCTTAATGATCAAGTCTAGGCCCTAGTATTGATATGCTATTCATGGTAATGTTAAATTCTTAAAGTAAACGTGACATTCTCTTTAATCTTCATTTTCATCCTTTTACTTAAATTTTTAACATTACCATGAAATGACTCGGGATGTTTGAGAGTGGTTTCGGCCTCATTGGATTTCATATGGAGAAAGTAGAATTTTAGATTTCATTCAAAATCCAGCAGACTTATCAGTTTTTCAGGATTGGGAGATTGTAATGTTTCCAGGTGACACCACTTGCCCAGGCTCCCCCTGCCACTAGTAGAGGACATGGTCTACCTACTGTAGCTCCTACTTCTAGTTCTTCAGCTTCTAGACCATAGCAAACTCCACTGCCAACTCCACCAACACCATCATCTACATCTAGAGGGAAAGGGAAAGTTATGGAATTTTCTCGCAAGAGGGACAGAGGAAATCAATAGGATTAGACTTTAGTTATTTTCTTCATTTTATTGTATATGACATTATGACACGATGAGATACATTATTATATTTTTTGTTGATATTTTGAGGCTGAGTTGGGACTCGGGAGTCAAGACATGATTCAATGTTATGTGTGATTTTAGCACTAGAAATGATATTAACATCTTATATATTAGTTATTTTATCATATTTATGTGTCAATGTATTTATTTTATGTTGTAGATGGTTTAGATATTAAAAAAATTGAAAAAAATGAATATTTTTGTACCAAACGATTATTTCCCGATTATTTCTGATTATTTCCCAATAATTCCAATTTTTTCCTCGCGCTGCTATTATCTCGATAACGATTAATGCAACATTGGTATCAAGTGAACAACTTGAGTCAAATTCTTGTTTTGAATAATTAAATCATGTTAAGATTAACATAGGAGAAACCATTCAAGTATACTTCACAAGGATAACAAAAATCAAAGATCAATTGTCAACTTCTGGTAAAGTTGTTTCTGATAAAGAATTGGTATTGATTATGCTTGGAGGTATTCTTTCTTCTTGGGAAAATTTTATTACTACCATCAGTAATAATGACAAGTTTCCTACATTTAATGAGCTCCTAGGAAAGCACATTCAAGAAGAAGCCAAAATGATTTCTAGAGAGAGAATTCCCAAGCATGAGGAGGGAGAACCTATTGTCTTTGTTGTACAAGGAAAAAACAAGAAAGGAAGAAGAGGAATGCACTATTCAAGAAAGTATGCTCCCACCATATCCTCTTAATGAACCATAGACTTATCAAAAGTCCAATGCTACAAGTGTCACAGGCATGGCCACTATGCTCATGATTGTTCAGAAAACAAAAGAACATCAAAATCCAACTTCAACAATCACTCCAACAAATCTACTTATAGAATAATAATAGAAGCTCCTTCTACTCGTAGAGGAAACTATTGTTCCTCAAGGAACCAAAGGTATGATAATAATGCAGTTGTGACTCAATCATAGTACTTTCTTGTTTCTGCTCTTTCTAGTTCATCTCCTGTAGATTCTTGTGATAACTAGTTGTTTGATAGTCGTGCTTCAAGGCACTTTACTGGTTACAAAGAATTACTCTCTAATATGCTTGAGAGGGAGACAAATTTGAAGATCATTCCTGGAGATAACTCTACATATCTGATAAAGGGATTTGGTTTCATTTCTTTCCATCTCGATTAAAGTAAAACTTTGACTCTTCAAAAAGTTTTATATGTACCTAGTTTAAAGAAGAATCTTGTGTCCATATCACCTTTAAAAGATAAAGGAATGAAATTTTCTTTCATAAATGGTAAATTTCTCACTTGGCCATCGAGATCCAACATGAGAGATTCCCTCACTCTAGGATCTAGATGTGGAGGTCTATACAAAATCAATGGAAGACCTATTCATGCACTGATCCATGACATCAATCATTAAAAGTGAACTTTGGCACTGAAGGTTCTCTCACTTGTACTACAAAGCATTACCTCATGTGAAATATGGTTTTCGAAATGCTGGAAATTAGATTTGATCATGATGATGTTTTCCAAGGATGCATAAACGGAAAGCAAGTGAAGGGACCATTCTCTTCAAGAAAAAATAGAACCAGTCAGGTATTGCATCTTGTACATTCCGATTTGTATGGACCAATGCCTATAACTTCTCTTGGTGGTTACGTGTATTATATTATCTTTGTGGATGATTTTTCTCACAAAATATAGATTTATTTTCTAAAAAATAAAGGTCAAGCTTTTAACATGTTCAAAGATTACAAAGCTCTAGTAGAAAAACAAGCTGAAAAGCAAATCAAAATTTTCAGACATGATAATGGAGGAGAGTTCACTTCCAGTGATTTCATTGACTTCTGCAAAGAAGCTGAAATCAAAAAAGAGACCATTGTACCATATAAACCAGAACAAAATGGTGTGGCCGAGAGAAAGAAGAGAACTATCATGGAAGTGGTCAAAGCTATGTTGCATGATAAGAAATTTCCAGAGTTTCTATGAGGAGAAGCTGTGAACACAATTTTCTATGTTCAAAATAGATCTCCTCATTGTGCCCTAAACAACAATACTCCTAAAAAAGTCTTCACTGGCGAGAAGCCCGAAGTTGGGCACCTAAGGACCTTTGGTTGCCTAGTCTACTTCCATGTCCCAAAAGGGAAAAGGAACAAGTTGGAAGCTTCAGGTAAGAAAGGTATGTTTGTTGGTTATTGTGATAATTCTAAAGCTTATAGATATAAGTACATGGTCAAAGAAATATAGAATTTGGTAGGGATGTAACATTTGATGAAGATGCAGTTCTTGGAAAACCAAGAGACACTCCTCTTCCTCCTGCTAATGTTGATATTCAAGATGATGTATTTGAAATAGAAAAAGATCTTGAAGCTAAAACTGATCTTGTTGATGAACCCATGGAGCCCATGGATCCTTTGGATCCTCCTCCACATGATCCTCCTGCTAAAAGGAGACCTTTATGGCTTCGTGGCACTCTTCAAGCTGTTGATTTCCCCAGAGGAACTTTCAGAGAAAGCAAGAAACTTTGTCAATTCTAAGGATATGTTGTAGCCATGAGCAAGATTATTCAAGCTGAACCGTTCACTTTTGAAGAAGCTAAAAAGGCCCAAGTGTGGAAATATGCAATAGTTGAAGAATATGAATCCATCATTCAAAATGATGTATGAGAAATGGTTCCAAGACACCAAGGTAAATATGTTGTATCTTCTAAATGGTTGTATAAAATTAAACATGGCGTTGATGGCAATATTGAAAAATATAAGGTTGTATTTGTGGCTAGAGGTTTCTCTCATAAACAAGGAATAAACTATGACGAAATTTTTGCACCGATTGCCCGCTACACCACCATCTGATCTATTGTAGCTCTAGCTGCTAGCCAAGGATGGTCTCTTCACCAAATGGATGTGAAGGTTGCTTTTCTGCATGGCTTCCTTAAATAAGAAGTATTTTTGGAGAAACCACAAGACTTTGAAGTACATGATCCAAAAACTCATGTGTCTAGGTTGAAGAAATCCCTTTATGGTTTGAAGCAAGCTCCAAGAGCTTGGTATGCTCGCATAGATAGCTTCTTGATGAAGCTTGGTTTTACTAGAAGCAATGTAGATCCAAATCTTTACTTTAAGACGGTCCAAGGTATGCCTTTGATTTTGGTATTGTATGTTGATGATTTATTTTTGATTAGTAGTGAACCTCTTATTCTCTAGTGTAAGAGGGAGTTAGCTTCTGAATTTGAAATGAAATATCTTGGTTTGATGCAGTACTTTCTGGGCCTGGAGGATGGTAGAAATCTGGTGAGATTTTTCTTTCTCGAGGAAAATATGTTGTCAAACTATTAGAAAGGTTTGGCATGATTGAGTGTAAGTCCATGATCACTCTAATGGAAATGAATTTCAAGAAGCTTTGTGGTAAAGTTGCATGACCTTATTTGGATAATCCTGCTGAGTACCATCAATTGATTGGGGCATTGATGTTCTTAGTGAACACTATACCAGATATATTCTTTGCAGTCAATACTCTGAGTCAACACATGTTTAAGCCTTCTCATGCACATTGGGTTTCTACAAAGCATGTGTTGAGGTGCATGCATGGGACCATCAATCTTGGCTTGAGATATACTGGCAAAGATGTAAGACTACATGGATACTCCGATGTTGATTGGGTGGGTAACTCTACTAACAGAAAGAGCACATCAAGGTGTTGCTTCAAATTATGATCTACCATGATATCTTGGATGAGTAGAAAGAAAAAATGTGTTTCCCTTAGCACGACTGAAGAAGAACACATTGTTCCTAGCATGGCTAGTTGTGAGGTAGTATGGCTAAGGAAGCTCTTTGGAGATTTGTTTGAGCAAGTATTTGATACTACAATAATTTACTGTGACAATAAGAGTTGGATTCAACTTGCTGAAAATCTTGTGTTCCATAAAGAGTCCAAACACATTGAGATCAAATATCACTATATCCGGGATATGGTGCAAAGAGGAGTAGTAAGACTTCATCATATAACGACTGATGACTAGATCATTGCCATTCTTACCAAGCCTTTTTTGAAAAGAAATTTTTTGGTTTTCAGAGAGAAACTTGGACTAACAGATGTGACCCTTCCTAGAGAGGGGAGTCATGGATGACAAGCCTTGTATGTGAGAGATCATTGTCATGTGTTGACAAGTGGATCCCCCAAGCAGTGATGAGCCTTGGATGTGTGAGATCCTTTTCATGTGTTGACAAGTGGATCCCCCCAAGTTGTGATGAGCCTTGGATGAGGGAGATCCTTGTCATGTGTTGACAAGTGGACCCCCCTAAGCATTAATGTTCCTTGGATGTGTGAGATCCTTGTCATGTGTTGACAAGTGGATCCCCCCAAGTTATGATGAGCCTTGGGATGAGCCAGATCATTGTCATGTATTGACAAGTAGATCCCCCTAAGAAGTGATGAGCCTTGGATGTGTGATATCCTTGTCATGTGTTGACAAGTGGATCCCGCTAAGTGTGTATAGGGTGATGGATGTATCTCCCCTATTATTATTCTTCTTCATTAGATTGTAACATCATTGTTCCAAAGCAGAGATAACATAGATCCTTGTATCATAAAGAAATTCCTCCCTAGCTAAGAAGGAGTGTTGAAAATTGACAGCTAGGGAATGAATTTCCTTGAATAGAATTTCGTTTATGACCTTTCTAAAGTGACATTCTAAAAATAAAAAATTCATGTCTATCTTCGCAACCATGACTTTCCAAAATAAGTAAATCATCTTCCATCAATTCGTAATCATATATACATGATGGAAACTCACTTAACTTGTCCTTAATCAATCTCAATTGTTTAAATTTTAACTTAATCATCAATATTATTATTATTGTTACTATTATCCTTTTTATGATATTATTATATTATTATTAAAAAGAAATTCAAGGCTCCCAATCATGTCATATGTAACTCTCCTCAATTAATGCATATGTTTCTCTCTCTCTTGATGGATTCATTCATCTCTCTTTAATTCTCTTATGCACCTCTTATAGTGTCTTTCACACTTTAATGACTCGTCATAAAAATATTCATCTTACACCTCTTTAATGCATAATTTACATCCCTTTCCTTTATGGCATAAGTTACTATCCTATTTTGGCATATGTAACTCCCCATCAAGGCATAAGAGTTACTCCCTCATGAATTCAACCTCCTTTCTCTTCCTATATATTTGTGCCTCTCATCGTCACTTGACACACTTACATGTGCTTGTGAATGGAGAATTCAAACTTGAGAAAGAGAGAGTTAGAGAGTCTAGATGAAGATTGGGAGAGAGAGATAGAGTCTTGAAGAGCAAGAGTAGATCTTGGAGAGCCAAAATGATTCAGTGTTTACATCAGCTACTACTATCAGAGATATTCTTCAGATTTTGGTGAACTTCTTCATTCTCTCATTGTACTTTGGATCTTTGTTGAACAATTGATTTCTAATAGAAGAAGAATCTGATTGGGTTTTCCCCTTCTGGGTTTTTCCCTGGTCATTGACCTAACTTTTCTATGTCTCATTGAGTTTTTGGTTGTCTTCCATTGTGCATATGGTTTATATGGTTTATGTTCTGTCGACAATTACTTAACTTATTTACAACATAAATAAGTTTTGAATTTAAGTGATTGTAACAGCATAGAACATCAAAATTTCAACAAGTTGTAGTCAGTTAGATTTGTTATTTCATAAATTTTCAATTATTTCTAATTTTGTTGAGGAAGGTTATTTGTCTTGTATGTGTAGGTCTACAAAGTTTGAGAAGAAGAAAACAAGATTGGAGTGAGGACAACTTGTGTGATGCATCTCTAATCTGTTATTTAAGCTAGTGAGTCCCTTCAACCAACCAATAGTTATTTTGATTTGTTGTAAGTTATCCTAGGGAAAGTTGAGTATTTCTTTTTTAGTCTTTTGAACTGTTATAGTTTAGCTCTCGCCATATCTCCAAATAGAACTAGAAAATTTGCATAACTCCTTGAGTTATTTTTAATAGGGTTTTCTTTGTTGTTTCTTGGATTTGTTTTGACATCTATAATAAGTTTTCAGTTTGTATTGCTTTCTTTTAGTCCATTAGGTTATTATGTAGTAGTATTTTTTAGAGTTAATTGAGATATTTTTACTTAATTGAGCATACTCACTAGTTCTTGTTGACATGTGTCAATGTTAAAAAATTTGTAAATCAGTGCAATAATATTACCTCTTTGCCTAATAAATAAATAAGATACAAATTATATAAAAGAAAGAAAAAATAAAAAGAAAATTATTAGTTGGGACCCTATCTTAAGAAAATGACATAAGGAGCTTCTGCAATGTGAGATGATATTAGGGGAATAACTTGATACATCATGTTTTCCTTCACATTTGGATTTGACTATGTTTGGAATGAAGGTGAAATTTCTGCTATGATTTGAACATATATTTATATGTGGCTAAGTTTTGGAAAGTGTTGATTCTCCTCAAAGCATATGAAGGAATAAGGATTTTAATTTTATTATCATGCATTCAATTATGACAATCTCTAATGTCAAATATCATTCTTACACCATATTCATAAGTATCTCCAACTCAAATTTGCATATATACTATGTTATTTATCTTCTATGGTCCGAAAATAAGTGTATTATTATCACCGCTAGAGAGTTTGAATAACACTTTTATATAGTTTTATGGTCACAAATTTATACTCCCCATACAAGACAAGGGATGGCGACACTTTATTAAAGGTGGCATCTATGGTTATCGGAAATGTTGCTTAAACTATATATATTCACATCCTTGAACAAATTTTATTTAAAAAAATAAACTATGAGATGTCCATATTGTATGTCATAATGTATTGTCCACATTGGCAGTGAGGTGCACATCAGAATAATACGATATGAAGTATCAATATATTAATAAGCAACATGAAATAGAGTTTACTGGATTAATGTGTGGCAGCCAAATATTATGAGAAGGTTCAGAACACAGTTTATGATACATATAATCTTTGGTTGCTGACGCAATATTATAGTCATATAACTCATTTTAATCCCTCATTTAAGAAGAGTGCATGCATGTCACCTCAATCGTGTAAAGATTGCTTTTGTGGAACACCCATGTTTGTAATAACCAAAGGCCAATGTGTTGATTTTTGTAGCATCGGATGTGTTCTAGCCACAAAATTTAGTGGAAAGGCTAAAATACATGTATTCTCCAAAACTCGAAAATTGTTTCTGGAAATTCCACCTAAAAATGACTTAATTAAAATGATTAATATTTTTTAATGGTGCCTAAGTCTAAACTTTGGAAAGTTGATTAATTAAAGGGTATTAATTAAGTCATGGTGAAATCTTCTAGAAGAAGACATGGATCGAGTTCTAGTTAATCTTATCCAACAAATAACTTTTAATCGTGGTCGTTGAAGCCTCAACGAGAGATTATAAGAAGAAATTTGATGGGGGTTGGAGAACACACTTGGAGCCACCAGAAACTCGATTTTGCTAGGAAATCAATTTCCAGAGAAGCAGTTGTGAGTTGCTAGAGGTGATTCAGTAAAGTCGAAGCAGTGAGAGACGAGCAGGGATAGTAAGGTCAGAAGGAAGTTTTTCCAGTCCGGTGAGTGCATAGCAGAGAGACAGTGTAATCCACAGAGAGGCTGATGCAGTACAGAGAGGCAACGCATAGATTCGGAGGGAGATCTTTATTTTTCTGAGGAGAAGTTGAGATTCAGTGGTAGGAGCCGGAGTGGGAGACCAGAGCAGGGTAGCAGTTGATCAGTAGAGTGAGAGAGATGTTGGTCTGAGCTGGGTGATGTAGAGGAAACAAGGAGCAGCTCATCTTGAGCCAAGGTCAGTGTCGGATCACCAATGGAAGTAAGATTTTTCTCACTAGACTTCTATCAGTGAATTTCTTTATATGGAAAGCTAGATTTGAGCTTCCATATATTTGTACTCAGATTTAATATTGCATAATAATAAAACCCTCAATTGCTGCACCATTTTTCCCAAGTTGGGTTTTTCTGGGGACATTGGTCCAAAAATAATGGTGTATTATTGTGTGTGCATATATTCTTCCAATATTTTTGTTTCTTCTGCAATAGTTATTGTTGGAGAGGTAAATCCCCTCTACAGATAGAGGCGATCCTTACTAGCCCAGAACGGGTCTAGCAACAATCAAACAATGCTATCACGCAAGTTCCTAATTGCAAATAAAAAGTAGGTGAGGAAGACCTACTTGGATTCCAACAATTTTGTTTGTAGAAGAGATGTCGCCCACGTTCCTTTGCCTTGGCCGATCACAATCCTCCACTATCCTCGTGAATGGACACCTGCACACAAAGAGAACAACACAAACACAAGCGTGAAATCTAATATATGCAATTATACATCAGTCAGGAAGGACATAATTCAACATTAATCATCACAACAATGAGAATGGAACCATAATGATAGTCATATATTATTAATAATCAACAAAGGAGAATACAACCAGCGTCCTAACGTCAAGTCTTCCTTTGGCTGGGTGCTCAGCTACACAAGTCTTGCAAAGCTTGAAGGGGTGAGGGACAAGCCTCTCTCTCTTGGTAACAAGATCTCCTTACTTAGGTTAATCCTTATGGACACAAAGAAGGCTCTTGCAACTCTAATCTCTTGATATCTTCCTTTCAGCACAAGTATAATTACCACAGGACTAGAACTAGCTTGCTCAAGGCATGGAGACAAGCTTTTATAGATGAAAAGGAGAAGATAAGATCAATCACAAAAATAATGGATTTGGCCTCATCACTTGGAAACTTCTATGGAATGGTGGCAAACTACTTCCCATTCAAGGAGATTCGAAGCCAAACCATCTTCACTTAACTTGGATGCAGTTGGTGAATGAGTTGGATAGAACTTTCAGAGATAGATTGGTTAAAAACTTTGCCCAAAAAGGTTGGCACGATTGCGAATCTAGGACAGAGCGCTAATGGCGCGCCCCTTTCATAGGATTTTCCCCATTGGCGCGGGCAGAACACAGTGGGCCAGCGCTAATGCAAAAAGGGTTGTTTTTAAGGGCAAAGAGCAGGAGATATCTTCAGGGCATATGAAGCTCATGTTCAGAGGTGAATGATGCAAGTGGTTTCAAGTCTTGTCACTCCACACAAGTCTCGGAATGAGTCCTCCAAGGTGCAGGAGAAGGGTAATAGGGACGGTGACAAACGGTGACAAATTACTGTGTAACAGTTATTTTGTGAAGGCTGCACTGTATATGTTTTGATATTTTTTGTCGAAGATTGCAAATAATTTGTTCATTTAATTTAACAAATAGAAGAAATATTATCAGTTGTTGCAGTAGGATTCAGGGTCACCGAATTTTCACATGGTATCAGATCACAGATAGAATTTGGAGAGATCAATAGCAGAAGAGGAGAAGGAGGTTCGAATTTTTGCATAGGCGGCAGTTCGAAACCCTCAAGAGGTAGCGCAGTCCTTGGGCTAGGAGGGTTAGTTTCTGAGGAATATTTATTTCTCTGAGAGAGTCAACAGAGAATAGATTTTCTAGATCAGAGGTTACTATAGGTGGAGGGAAACAAAATATTTTCCTTGCAGAGCAGATTTTTAGTTGGGACGCAGTTATTTTGCAACAATTTGCTAGTGCAAAATAATGTTAGGAGGAAAAAAGAGCACACATTGAGGGAATTCTTTCCTCAGTGGACTTCTAGCCCAAAATTTCAAACTTTCCTAGCATAGCAGCAGTAGTTGTGAGCAGATTTTCCCACTCCAACAGGGAATGCATAGAGCCAATCAGCAGCTGCATATATGAGAAGAGGAGGAATTTGAAATTTTTGCAGAGATGGCATCAGTAGGGCTGAGAGATCAGGATCGGTTGGACGAAGCCTCCAACTACGTGATCTGGAAGGCAAGAATTTCATGTCTACTAGATGAGTACGATCTCAAAGCTTATATCAATGGAGTGGTAGTTGTACTTGTAGATGCAGATCCGCTTAAGGCCTACAAGAAGGAGATAGCAAAGGAAAAGAAGTTGATTCTTGATGGAGTTCGATATCACGTGGTGTCTCACATAGCTGGCAAAGGCACTCCCCGGCAGATGTGGGAAGCACTTTCTACGTTATACAAGGGATCTTCCGAGTAGCGAAAGATGTATCTTGAGGAGAAGATGAGATGCACAAGGATGCAGAAAGGGGAGCACATAGACCCATTCCTTACTAGGCTTCGGGATATCCGAGATCAGCTATCTGTAGTAGGGTTAGCACCTCAACCTACTGAGTTGGTATGGTTTGCTCTAACCAGTGTTTCCAAAGAGTGGAAAATCTTCGTTCAGAGTATTTGTTACAGATCTGTTTGGGCACATCACTCCCAATGATCAAATTCATGTAAACAAGTTCTATCCAACCCTAATTCAGTTGCTACATGCCCTAGACATGCCACCTCATTGAGTGTTTTCATCCATGAGAGTTTCTTGACTTCAAACCCTGCTAAAGTGATTCCTTGGGTCACCAGCGCATCCCTGGTCAGGGGTAAGTGCTCTGCAGAGTAGGTAGCCCCATTCAACGTTGTGTTGCAGAGCACCTAAGCCCACTCAAGCCTGCGTTGGGCGAGAATCCTCGAAATGTTCATTGGATCCTGAGTATATTCCTCCTTTCTAGAGCCTTCTAGAAGGAACCCAACTCCTATCCTATCAAGATGGGATCGACTTAGCCTTGGATCATATAATCCTCTATCCTCTCATCCATTTGAACATGGAAACTAATCACCCAATTATGGAAAACCATTCAATGCCATATTAATGACAAACCCACTTGCATTCATATGTAAATTGGCATCCCATCATAGAGCCAAAGGAGCTTGGATATTATAGAGAAACATTGTTGGTTTAGAGACTTGAAATCATTGTCAAAGTAATGTTATGCTACTGGATTGATGTTTTTATTGGTGTGATGAGGGCTTGGAATAAGTTGGATGAGTGACATGAGATCGAACCACATTGGGTGTAACTTCTCCTTCTATCAACCAGTAAATTTGTTTGTTCCTTTCCCAATACTTTTGTCTATATCTATGATGAATGTATGTTCAAATGTTGTTGAATCCATTTGTTTATAATAGATAGATCATATTCTTTGATTGTTGTCATCTTATGTTTATGTTGGTAGGTGCCAATTGAGTGAATTCAGTTTGAGCGGGAGCAACGAGAGCAACTCAAAGGAGATCAAAGGAAGTGAAGGATCACAAGTAGATTCTTTTATCTTATCTATTTATTGTAGGAAAAGTTACTTTACTTCAATTGTTCTAAGTGTAACTACCCACTTAGGGAAGATATACTTATCTGTAGGTATAAATTTTGTATAACAAATTGGCGACTCCACTGGGGAACGACCATCGTTTCTGGTAGTTATCCCTTGTCTTAGCAGTACCAGTAGACTTTGCTTGGGTTCATTTACCTATATACAGTCATTTTGAAGCTTGTTTGGTCAAAATGTGTGTTTATTTGTGTGTTGATACTACACTTTGGCATCAATGCATTGTTGTTCTTGACATAGTGTGCTGCAAAGCAGCCTTAGCCTAGAGACAATGCTCTACAATGCACTGTCTCCCACTCAGGGTTGTGTTGGTCCCTGTCAAGCCAAAAACCCATCTTTTTGCTTGATTTTTTCCAAATTGTTTCACATCTTGTTTGCTAAATGGTTAATGTTTCTTTGTCCCTGAAGTCCAAATTAGCATTTATTTTCCATGCCCACTTTTGTTTTGTTTGTTCAATGTTTCTTTATGTTTTCTTTATCATTGTCCAATCAATCCTAAAGTTAGCTTACAATGATTAGTCTTTACTTTTCTGAAAAAGAAATTGTCGTAAAGTCTTTGTTTCTTGTGAAAAGCATTGATTGATCGTTTGTGCATTCAGTTTCTTTATGTTCATCTAAACATTAAAGGAATAAAAAGAAAAACATGCATAATGCATTTAGAAGTTTTTGTGTGCTTGTAGGAATGGTATAGGGAAAGTTGCATTAGATGTGCTCTATGCTCTTTTTTTAGAGATTTTGATTGCTCTATCCCTTTTAGTTACGGTTTTCATTGTTTAAATCAAACGAAATGAATGTTTCCCATCTTAGTTGCATTTAGGAGTTTCAAAAATTTCACGCGGTGAAACTTAAAAGCAAATTTGTAAACAGGATCAACTAAAATTTATCTCAATTAACCTAATGGAGTACTATAACTTAATGCATAACATTTAGAGGTCTAGGCTAGAGACGTGTTCCAGCGTCATTAAACATAATAGCTGTCGCTAACGGTCTGTGATACATTTCAAGTGTGATACCTCATTCCATTTACGTAAGTATATCGTAGCTTGTCCACGTACTTTTGGATATATTGGGCGGTGTTATAGTACAAAAAGTATAAGGGAATGCTCTCACTGTGCGGTTTCACATTAGACAACGCTAACACGGATTGGGCCTCCACATACTTTCGGGTATATTTGGGAGGACTACATTAGGTTGCTATCCATCCATAGGTAACCGAGTCGGTTGCCTTATATACTGTGATACACCGAAATAGCATTCGCGGAGATTACCTACATGTATGTTAAGTCCTTGGCTCCTCTAAGGCGGTATATTGCAGTTCACAGTTACTTGGTAATTATTTTGCCTAGATTACCCTCTTTTTGTTTATTTCTTTTCATAATAAAATAAATCAGTAATCGTGGAAGAAAATCAACCTTACCCCATTGTTCGCATGGGATAGTGAGTAAACCGCCTTTACCACATGAAGCTACACCTAGTCGGTGAAAGCGATCTCGTTTAACTGAGTCCAGTACATCATAAACTTTTGGTTCTTCATCTAATTTACCAAAGTCACCTATACCGGTACATACTTCGATTCCAGTTACTCCTACTATTACTGGTTTATCTGCTACTGAAGTGGAACCTTTACAATTACCTAAGGACATTGAGAGTGAACTTAGTGAAATGGTAACTGAAGTTATCCAATAAGAAGTTGATCCTCAACTAGAAGTTGTTTAAGAAATTCATCATGAACCTATTGTTCTTTTACCAGAACACTTGGATCCCGAAGTTGAACAACTAGAAGTTGTTCCCGTACCAGAAGACGATCGATCGGTTTATCCTTAGACATCTGTAACTGTTGAGACTTCTCCTTTACCGCAAATTCAAACACTGGAAATTTATTACAGACCTAATGGTTAAATCCTTCCACCCGGTTTGATTTCTATTGAAGAGGAATTTGAAGAAGAAGCTTCACCTAGAACTCCAACTCGTTTTGGACCAGGGATTTATCTTTATCCTTATTTTCCTCGGTTAACTTATACTGCTCCTTTTGATCTTGTTTACTTTCAAACTCCCATAGATCCATTAGGACATTTATTGGGTCATTTGAATATGGCTGAAACAACATCCCAGACTGTATCATCTATTACAGCTGCGACATCATCTATTGTCGCTACTTCTTCGATGTTTACCACAACACCCGAGTCACATTTGTATGGTGGTTTGTCAATCCCATTGAGTTACCAATCATTATCTGGAACTCACTCCAGTGTTTCTTATAGTCCATGGTCTTCACCCATGTCGTCCATAGGAATTTTACCTGGTTACTCACTTACGGATATTGAACAGTTTGATCCATCAAGTCAATATCAAGCAGGTCCATCTGGTTACCTTCCAATGTATCCACTTAACACTGGATTACCTCCATATGGTGAACAATATGCCCAATCTACTTATTCTCCATACTCTAGGGCCACCATATGGCAGTATACCATCATCTTTAGGTCCAACTTATTCCGGAATGGTTGTTTCTCAATGGCAACCTACAATGCATGTTCAACCAAGGCTTGTGTATTCATCACAACCAATACAACCTATTTCATCCATACCTACTACGCCTGTCATTACGACTTTACCACAATCGCAAGCTCAGTTGATTTTATCTCAACCTTTGCAAGTTGATCCTTCAACCTCTTACCCTCAAGTTTCAGGTCTACAGACTCAGTCTTCTCAGGCCATTTTACAACAACCGTTTGTCTCTAAAATCCAACAACCTCAAGCTAGTTTACCATTAACTCGGACGACTCAGACTTATACTGGTCCAATTTATCCACAACCTGGTCAAACTTTATATACTAGTGGGCAACAACCATTGTATCAACAATCGTGGCAGCCACAATACCAACAACATCAATTCCAACAATACCAAACTTATCTTGGACTTGGTCAACAAGCCTATGTTGGGTTTGATCAACAACAATCTTACCCAGGTTTTAGTCAACAAGCCTATGCTGGTTTTGGTCAATAGAAAATTTATCCTGGTTCCCAACAACAACCTTATACTGGATATGCTCCAAAAAAACTACCCCTATCAAGGTTACCAGCAGTAGATTCCTTATGTTGGTATGCAAAGGCCTATTGCCCAGGCAATTCCATCTTACCCTGGTTATGTTCAACCTGACCTAAACCGACAGTTGCCTTTTGTCACAACACTTGAATTACCGAATTTAAATCGGCTTACCAATGTTCCCATTCTTTATTCAGCTTGGTGGTTGGTGATTCCACACAAATTGGCTTCTGATATTCCTAATTTCAATGGAAACCCTGGAGAAGATCCATCCAATCACGTTATGACTTTTCATTTATGGTATTCATCCAACTCCCTAAATGATGATTCAGTAAGACTACATCTTTTCCAGCAAACACTCACTAGTAAGTGGTATATTGAATTACCACGAGCTTCATTTGACAACTTCACAGCCTTAGCCACTACATTTTTAACACATTTCCAGTTACCCATCAGATATGAAACTAGAACAAAACTGTTGACCAACTTTAAATAGACCACTACTACTCACATTTCTGATCATATTCATGAGTGGCATCGTCGTCATCAAATGGTCAAAACTTTTGTTCCTGATAATCTTTTAGTCGAGTGGTTTATTAAATCCTTGTTTCCATCTATCACTGAGGGTGTGGCTAAAGGAGGAGTTGTTACTGAAGAGCATGTAATTACTCGTGCCCAATACTTAGACTTGATTTACACCTAGTCTGGCACGCTCTATGATAAGATTCCAAATGCACCTAGACCAGCTTTTACTGTTCCACCACCTCCATCCAGTAAGGATTCTCATGCTGATGATGGTGTGATAGGTTCTTCATGCACTCAAACAACAAGTAGACCATCTAGTCAAACACTTTCTATTTCAAATCAAACCTCTAATACACCTGATAATACACTTGCTTCCGAAATAAATGTCATGTCATCTGACAAAGGTAAAAATGAAAAGCAACCTGGAAGCAAGAAAAAGGGGAAAACCAAAAAGAAACAAAATTCTCCCCCTCAAGAGAAATCATTTGATTCCTCTTCTCCAGCTAGGAAAACTTGTTACCCATGTTTAATTTGTAATGAGGAACACTTTACGCAAGACTGTCCTCGCTGCTTTGAAGTCTCAAAACTTCTTAAGACTTCGAGTACATCTGTTGTGTTGACATATCCTTTTCCAAACCCAAAGACTCATTTGGTTGCTACAAATCATGCTTCCACTTCACAAGTGCTTATGCTATCCGCCTCTAAGCCTAAGACTAATGTTTTTGTGACTACATGAAGTAAATATTATGGTAATCCAACATCATCGTCGAATAACCAGGCTATAGATCAGCCCAATACTTCGACTTCGACTTCTTCTGACTTCATTCCACCACCCATTGCACCAGAGGTAACAATAAAACCACCTAAGTGAGTAGTTCATAAATATACATTCAATCCTCGAGCTCGAGCAGCGCAAAATTATAACATAGTAGAAGATTTTTCTTAGTCACCTTATGCTATGTCGACGCTTGAGGTGCTTCAAAATTGTCACTCCCAAAAGCATGCTTTATTGTTAGAAATTGGTGGAATTGATCCAATAGATTCCAATCTTGTAGTTTTTAACCATGCGGGTTATACGCCACAATTACCATCACAGTTAGCATTCTTGATCCAAGTAAATGCTTTGAATCAGCTCATTCACTGAACCATTGTTGAAGAAGGTACATCTACTTGTATCATGTCAATGAATCGCTGGAAAACGCTTGGCTTACCGCCTTTGTCACGATCACCTACGACGTTAAAAGCTTTTGATGGTCGTACTTATACACCTTGTGGAATTTTAAGTAACCTGCAGATAGAACCAGGGGGCAAAACTGTAACTGTTGAAGTTGAGGTCATTGATGGACCCCTTGACTACAATATTTTACTCGGAAGATTGTGGGTTTACGCTATGGCTGCTGTGGTTTCGACTTACTTTCGTATGATTGCTTTCCCTCATAAAGGCAGAATCACAGTAATTGGTCAACTCGTCTTCTTCGCCTCTAGTTCACAGGAAACTGGAAGTGTTATGTTAGTTCACGGACCTTTGTTATCTCTTCAGAACATTAGAGTAGGTATATTCAAATATTCTTCCCTAATGGGCACCTTTTCACTACCATCACCATCACAAACGGCCGAAGTTGCAAAAGTTGAGACCTGTAACATGATATCTTCCACTTCATCTCACTCATGGAAGATTTCCAATAATTTTGAAGTTGATATGCGTAATGAAACCATGTCGCTAAGCGTAATTGAGCTCACATAGCAATCAATATTTTTGGCTTGCGCAGCAAATCGAAATCCATCATCACTGATTGTACGGGTTGATTGTTCGTTAGAATATGGCACTTCCTCTAATCCTTTTTCGTACATTTTCTACTGATGAAGGAATCATCCAATCATTGATGACAAAAGAAGAACCATGAGTAGATTATCATCATCAATCCCGTCTTCCAATATTACAAATGAGCTAAATCACCCTTCAACCATTGATTTCCTTTCAAATTATGTATTTAGACAGCCGATTCCGAACGAAACTTATCGAATATCGAAGAAACTATTTCTATCGATATTTCGACCAAACTTGGAATTGTAGAAAACATCCATGTTGGCAAATCTTGTTCTCCATTGGAACTTGAAACTTACCGTGCTCCTTTTCGTGAATTCTGCGATATATTTTCTTGGTCATATGAGGAAATTCCAGGTACTGATTCTAGTATAGTTGAACATGAGATTAAAATGTATCATGATGTCAAGCAGGTACGACAATGCCTCTATCCTGTTCATCCAAAGAAGGTTGTTGCCATAAAAGAAGAAGTTGAAAAACTTTTTCATCATGGTTTCATATACCCCGTTCCTCTTACTAATTGGGTTTCCAATATTGTTCCTGTCATGAAGAAACAAGGAACAATATGAGTGTGTGTTGATTATAGGGATGTTAATCATGCTTTTCCAAAAGACAACTATCCCACTCCCTTTATCGACCAGATAATTGATGAATGTGTCGAATGTGAAATATTTTCATTTATGGATGGATTTTCCTGCTATAATTAGATAAATATCTGCCTAGAAGACCAATCTAAAATTGCCTTTATTTGTCCTTGGGGAACATTCGCATATAGGAAACTCCCTTTTGGTTTGAAGAATGCTGGGTTAACTTTTCAGAGGGCAATGAATTATGTCTTCCACAACATCAAATACATCATTCAAATCTATCTAGATGACTTACCTACTCATTCACAGAAACGGGTTGATCACCCACAACATTTGAGAGCCATCTTTTTATGGTGTCGACACTACAAAATTCGATTCAATCCACATAAATGTGTGTTTGGTGTTGGTTCTGGTCATTTTCTTGGTTTCATAGTGTCCAAAGAAGGAATTCGACTCGACCCCTTGAAGGTTAAGGCAATTCTTGATCTGCCTCCACCTTCCAATTTACTTCAGTTACAGAGACTCCAAGGGAAGCCTAACTTTCTAAGGAGATTCATTCCCAACTATGTCGAAATGGCCAAAGGATTCACTCGTCTTTTGAAAAAGGGAATTCCCTTCCATTGGGACCAGGTTGCGCAAGCTTCCTTTGTTGCTCCCAAAGATACCCTGATCTGAGCGTCATTAATGTATTCCCCTAATTATCATAACGACTATTTCTTGTATCTCGTCGCTGCAGATACAACCATTTCTTTGGTTTTAGTCCAAGAAGAAGATGGGATTGAACATCTGATCTATTATTTGAGTCGTAATCTCAATGATACGAAGGTTAAGTATTCTTATGTGGAGAAGCTAGCTTTGGCTTCCATTTAAGTTGTACAGAGATTTCTCCATTATATCCTGCTCCGAAAGACCACCATCATTTCGGATGCAACCCTATGACATATGTCTTGTCACGTCAATTGTTTGGGGGAACTATTAAAAATGGATCGTCATTTTGCAGGAATTTGATTTGGAATTCATCAAATCCAAGTCAAAGAAATCTCTAGTTTTTGTCGAGCTTCTTTGCGACCTCCCTCTACCACCATCGAATCAACAACGAAACCATTAATTCTCGATGAGTCTATGTTTCTGATCTCGTCATTTGACCCTTGGTATGGAGATATATTAATCTATATCCAAACCCAAACTTTCCATTATGATACCTCTCGCTTGCAGTAGTGACATATTCGATATCAAGCTAAAGATTATCTGATCATTAGTGACACCCTTTACCATCGTGGTATCGATACGATTTTTCGTAGGTTCCTCACACATGAGGAATCCGAGAAAGTTATAATTGATTTCCATTCTGGTGCTTGTGGTGGAAATTTATTTGGTTATGCTACCGCATAGAAAATTCTCCATGCTGGTTACTTCTGGCCTACCATATTTAACGATTGCATTACTATTGTCAAAAGTTGTCATGCATGCCAGATTTTTGACTGTGAAACTCAATTACCACCTGCACCACTGCATCATGTTGTCGTTGTTGGACCATTTGCTAAATGGGGCATTGATTTCATGACATGTAACCCTCACTCGGTTGGGGGGCATGGGTATATTATTATCGTTGTTGACTATTTTACGAAATGGGTCGAGGCAATGCCTACAATAGTGGTGAGACAACTGCACTTTTTTTCTTCAACCATGTGGTTTCACGGTTTGGTGTACCACAAGCTGTAGTTATAGATCATGGTTCGCATTTTCGCAATCACATGATGACTAAATTAACTGCCAAGTTAGGAATCTCACATGATAGTTCTACTCCTTATTATCCACAGGCTAATGGACAAGTTGAAGCCATCAACAAAGTCCTTAAGTGAATGCTTCAACGCATGATAGGAGTTCATAAACGAAACTGGAATTTGATCCTGTACTTGGCTTCGTGGGCTTACCGAACCTCAGTAAGAAACACAACTAGATTCACACCTTTCCAATTGGTGTATGGTCTTGAGGCAATCTTGCCAATACAATATGAGATTTCATCACTAAAACTCACAATTGACTTGTTACCTGACACTTCTGATGAGGAAGCACGTTTCTTAGAACTCATCCATCTAGATGAAAAATTTCGTGAAGTCGCATTGGCCAACGAAGCACATAAGAAATGAATTAAGGCACACTATGACCGCAATGTCAAGCCTTGCATATTTGCAGAAGGAGACTTGGTCTTGCTTTATGATCAGGAAGTCGATAAATTAGGAATAGGAAAATTTGAACCACTATGGATGGGCCCCTACATTTTCAAGCATGTTTTGGCAAAAGGCGCTTACGAGTTAGCTGAGTATGATGGAATTCCATTGTTGCAACCCCGAAACAGGTTGTATCTTAAACGTTACTATGCTTGATTGTGCGTAGTAAAAACACTATATATATGATTTGATTGTGTGTGTGTCACAGTGTGACTTCTAGAGTTTTTATGTGGTTAGTAATTTTCTTTGCATTTGTTGCAGATGTCAGAATCTTCGAAACCATTTGTTGGTTATGCCGATGGTGCTAGTCGTAGCACGCAAAACCTATCCTTTGCAGCATGGGCCATATTCGCTCGAAGTGGCAAGTTAGTGAGTTCTCAAGGGATTTGTATCAATCGTTCTACAAACAATATCGCTGAGTACAACACATTGATTGAACTCCTCTTTGATGCCATTTCACTTGGCATTCGCCGAATCATCATGAGGCTAGACTCACAACTTGTCATACTACAACTTGTGAATGTTTATACCGTCCGAGATGCAACTATTCATCATATATTCCTTAGAGTTCGTCTCTTGGAAAGACATTTTGGTTACATTCAATATCAACACATTTCTAGAAACTTTAACACATTGATTGATTCTTTAGCGAATTACGTGTTAAACAGACATTTACGACATATTTAAAGAATAATTTTTTAATTCACATCAATAGTTGAATAGGATTACACATAACCATACAAAAACACTGAAAGTAAAATAGATAGATGTTCAAAGTTTTTACAAAAATTTGTGTCCAAGAAATGTTGGTCATCTGACCTCAAAACCACAAAATGCATATTGTAAATCATCCTAAGTAGATCTAATGATGCTCATGATAACAGGCCACTGCCTGAGCTATCATGCACAATAGCCTCATCCAATAGCTAGGTACACCAATAGTATGGCGTTGTAGTCTCATCAGTAACTCCTCGATCCAAAGATCAGTATACCGAGGGTTAACCCTTCTATATGATGTTGCAACTCCGCCAGTGTCTCGATCTAATCTAAATCCTGGAGAACTTCTCTTCCGACATTTCTCCCCGCTGGTTCACCCGATGGGTATATTATTGTCGCCATTGAATATTTTACGAAATGGGCTGAGGCAATGCCCACAACAGTGGTGAGACAACTGCACTTTTTTTCTTCAACCATGTGGTTGCACGATATGGTGTACCACAAGCTGTAGTTATAGATCATGGTTCGTATTTTCGCAATCACATGATGATTGAATTAACTGCCAAGTTAGGACTCTCACATGATGGTGCTACTCCTTATTATTTGCAAGCTAATGGACAAGTTGAAGCCATCAACAAATTCCTTAAGCGAATGCTTCAACGAATGATAGGAGTTCACAAACAAAACTAGAATTTGATCATGTACTCAGCTTTGTGGGCTTACCGAACCTCGGTAAGAAATGCAACTGGATTCACACCTTTCCAATTGGTGTATGGTCTTGAGGCAATATTTCCAATACAATGTGAGATTTCATCACTAAAACTCGTAATTGACTTGTTACCTAACACTTCTAATGAGGAAGCACATTTCTTAGAACTCATCCATCTAGATGAAACATGTCATGAAGCCGCATTGGCCAACAAAGCACATAAGAAACGAATTAAGGCGCAATATGACCACAATGTCAACCCTCACATATTCTCAAAAGGAGACCTGGTCTTGATTTATGATCAGGAAGTCGATAAATTAGGAATAGGAAAATTTGAACCACTATGGATGGGCCCCTACATTGTCAAGTGTGTTTTGGAAAAAGGCGCTTATGAGTTGGTTGATTATGATGGAATTCCATTATTGCAGCCCCGAAACAGGTTGTATCTTAAATGTTACTATGCTTGATTGTGCGTAGTAAAAACATTGTATATATGATTTGATTGCGTGTGTGTGTCACAATGTGACTTTTAGATTTTTTATGTGGTTAGTAATCTACTTTGCATTTGTTGCAAATGTTGGAATCGTTGGAACCATTTGTTGGTTATGCTGATGGTGCTAGTCCTAGTACGCAAAACCTATCCTCTATAGCATGGGCCATATTCGCTCCAATTGGCAAGTTAGTGGGTTTTCAAGGGTTTTGTATCAGTTGTTCTACGAACAATATCATTGAGTATAGCACATTGATCGAACTCCTCTCTGATGCCATTTCACTTAGCATTCGTCGAATCATCATTAGGCTAGACTCACAACTTGTCATACTACAACTTACGAATGTTTATATCGTCTGAAATACAACTATTCATCATATATTCCTTAGAGTTCATCTCTTGGAAAGACATTTTGATTACATTCAATATCAACATATTTCCATAAACTTTAACACATTGACTGATCCTTTAGTGAATTACGTGTTAAACATACATTTACAACATATGTAAAGAGTTAATTTTCAATTCACATCAATAGTTGAATAGGATTACACATAACCATACAAAAACACTAAAAGTAAAATAGATAGATGTTCAAAGTTTTTACAAAAAATTGTATCCAAGACATGTTGGTCATCTGACCTCAAAACCTCAAAATGCATACAGTAAATCATCCTAAGTATATCTAATGATGCTCATGATAACAGGTCATTGCTTGAGTTATCATCTGCAATAGCCTCATCCAACGGCTAGGTACACCAATAGTATGGCATTGTAGTCTCATCGGTAACTCCTTGATCCAAACATCCAGTATATCGAGGGTTAACCCCTCTATATGATGCTACAACTCCGCAAGTGTCTCGATTAGATCTAAATACTGGAGAATTTCTCTTCCGACATTTCTCCCCGGTGGTTCACCCACCTCCTGTTGATGACCCATTGGCTGAAAAGTGCCAACATCTGTATACATGAGAACATTTTTAGTTTAGTTTTGGAAACATCAAAAAACACAAAAACATGTAAAAACTCAAAAAAATAAAAAATACATTATCAAAACAATTTATCTATAGCACCCCATTAAGCACCCAGTGGTAATCTCAAATCTGGATCTCCTCAAAAATCCATCCCTGCATATGATTCTCCTCTATGACAATATGTTGTCGACAGAGAAAACTGAAGAATGCAATAGAAAATGAGATTGATGACTGACCAGCATGTCTAGCCATCAACTCTACCCATCTTTACATCCCTGGATCTCTAGGACCAGCGAAACTCCGTGTCACATGTTGAGGTTGCATCAATGGAATTCCCTCCAAAGTAAAAGCGATCAAGATCGATCCATAGCTAAAAATTTTCGTCTTACTGCTTTTTACTTTAGTTAGCTGCTCTTTCATCAAAGAGAATATTCCCTCACACCAGTTGAATATAGTTGGCTCGAGACACCCGAGCGCATACTGCATGTATAATCTATTCGCGACATGAAGTGTCACGCTACCCGCCAACTTTGCGATAGTAAAGAGGATTGTTCGCAAGGGCATATCACAAACATCCTTGATGTTTATCTTTCCATCTTTGCTAGGTTGTATACCTGGCCGGCAAAATTTTTGAATGTAGTCCCTCACTGATTCACCCCCACAGGCAGAACTTGAAAGAGAAATGGGGGCACCACGTCTAGACAATCCTGTGAGAATGTAAATATCATCGATCAATATAGGGAGCACTTTGTCCCCTATGTGAAAAACATGTTCCGCTAGATCCCATGAATGAACCAAGAACTGCAATAGTTCTAACTGTTGCCTCATCCCGGATAACCTGAAATATTTGAGTAACCCACAATCTCTGAGGGCCTCAACAATACCAGGATCATTTAGGGCAACCATATCTTGTTCTTCATGTTCTCTTTCACACCATGTGATAGCCATTCTGATCCGATCAAAGTCTGAAATCACACCATAGGCTTAGTTAGGATCCATTTCATGCAAAAACTGAAGAAATTTTGGGTAGAAATGAATAATCAAATTTCTAAACTACGACCAACACACCCTTGATCTTTATACAGTGCGATGCAGAGTAGTTTCCCTTCTGTTTGACTACTCTGCAGCGCAGTTTTTGATGCATTAGGGTGTGTTGATCCTAGGGCGTGATATATTTACCCTAGGGACCCCAAAAACCTAAAAAAAATCTATGAAATTGAAAAAGAATGACCTTAAATAAAAGAGAAGAGGTAGATCTCCTACTTGGTCCTGACAGTATGAAGAATGATCCACAGAATTTCCCACAATTAGTTGCTGAAGTTTGAGGTAAAAAATTGGTTCATAGCACAAAATTGAATGGTAAATGTCAAATGGTAAAATGACTTGGTAAATTCTTGTTTTATGGTTATTTCGTGTTCATTAAATGAATAAAATATAATTTTTACCAATGAAACAGGTATGTTTAATTTGTTTGGTGGTTCTTTGAGCAGGTTTACAGCTGACATATTGAATTTGATGTGCTTGATCGTAAAATGTAATTTTGACCATAGAGCATACTTTTATCTATCTTTCGAGCTCTGTTAAACATCGAAAAAGGAACCCCCCTAGAGTCCTCTTTCAGCACTTTTTAGACTCTCAAAATATGAAAAGATTGTCGGGCGCTTGTCCTTTTCAGCTCGTAAATGGATTGGAAACGACATCTATTCAGTACAAGTTTAACCCTTTTCCAAACTGAGATAGATTACTTACGAAAAAGGAATACATTAATCGAACATGGTCAATAGGTTCTCTCTTGGATTATTTTACGCTTTTTCGGACTTGAGAGACAAATTTATAAAAAAGAACTTGTGGAGTTTTCTTTTTGTCCCTTTTCAAACTCTCTAAACATGAAAAGGACCAAGTTGTCATTGTTGTTAAACTCATTAAAGGATCAAATAGTGACAAACTTGTCCATCATGACAAGACCGAGTTTCACCTTCTCTAGACTCGTTAAAACATCACATAGCGATGGATTCACCTGAAGGGTAGAATTATACATCAAGCATATTTTATCCTCCTCAAGCTTGTTAAAAAATAAAGAGGTACTAGTCAGCAATGACTCGGGAAAATGGAAAAAGGGATAAATCACTTTATGGTGGCAAGTTGCTCTTGAACATGACACTTTCACTTCATCTCTGTGACTATTTGAGTTGGGTTATCTTCTTGATGGTTATCATACCTATGGTCTATCACACCATCCATCACTTTGATTTTGGTCAATACTACCAATTCATTTAGTGTCGCCGATATGTTCAAGAGAAGTCACTCAGTAAACTTCATCTTTTGCAATACTCATAAACCTTCATTTTCATGACCGCCATTCCTGTTCAAAATCATTACACTCGTTTCGTGTCGTTGATTATGGATACATTAAGGCCCTCCTGTGATGAGTCACTTGTTGACATCAGCATATTATCTAGGAAGTTGACTTAGAAACACCCTTCCAGTACCTTGAGGCTTGCATACATCAATGGAAAGTTTCTCGCTTTCGGCGACAGGTTGACATCACAGGCCTTCGACTGAAAGACTTTGAGTGGTGTTAGACATCATAACATCTATTCACACCATGCAGAATGTATTGTAGTACCTTGAGAATCATTATCATTATTGGTGATTTCTCTCGCGTTTATTAACAGCTTACATCATTGGCTAGTAATCGGTCGGTGTCTTCCCATGTTTGACTTCAGATCACATTTTCACATGGTTAGACTTGTACTTGAGCAAATGATTAGACGAGATAGAGGACTCCGTATCTAGTTTCATCCATTCGAGCTGCGCTTCCAGGAGAGTACTAAATCATCTATATGATGGATTTACACATATGGTCATCTTATCATGGATCTATATTTTTAGACAACTATATGATTTATGTACATGTAATGAAAAGTTTATATGATGAGCATGGGTATACCTTCCCTCAGCAATTCATGAAAATTTCAAAGATATCATGATATTATGTATTGTAATTGATGCAGGTCACTGTCTGCTTCAAATCCTCCTCATCACATCATAAAGCATATCACTCAACATTATCATTTTTGACTTCATGCTTTAGGGGGCGGCTGTTATAGGTCTATTTGGGCATATCACTCCCAATGATCAAATCAGTGTAAACAAGGTCTATCAAACCCTAATTCAGTTGCTACATGCCCCAGACATGCCACCTCATTGAGTTCTTTCATCCATGAGAGTTTCCTAACTTCAAACCCTGCTGAAGTGCTTCATTGGGTCACCAGCGCACCCCTGGTCGGGGGTAAGAGATTTGCAGAGCACGTAGCCCCATTCAAGGCTGCGTTGCAGAGCACCTAAGCCCATTCAAGACTACATTGGGCAAGAATCCTTGAAATGTTCATTGGATCCTGAGTATATTCCTCCTTTCTAAAGCCTCCTAGAAGGAATCTAGCTCCTATCCTATCAAGATGAGCTCGACTTATGATAGCCTTGGATCATCTAATCCTCTATCCTCTCATCCCTTTGAACATGGAAACTAATCATCCAATTATGGAAAACCATTCAATGCCATATTAATGACAATACCACTTGCATTCATCTATAATTTGGCCTCCCATCATAGAGCCAAAGGGAGCTTGGATATTATAGAGAAATATTGTTGGTTTAGAGACTTGAAATCATTGTCAAAGTAATGTTATGTTGTTGGATTGATGTTGTCATTGGTGTGATGAGGGCTTGGACTAAGCTAGATGAGTGACACGAGATCGAACCACATTAGGTGTAGCTTCTCCTTATATCAATTAATAAAGCTGTTTGTTCCTTTTCCAATACTTTTGTCTATATCTATGATGAATGTATGTTCAAATGTTGTCGATTCCATTTGTTTACAATAAATAGATCATATGCTTTGATTGTTGTTGTCTTCTATTTATGTTGGTTGGTACGAATTGAGCGAATTTAGTTTGAGAGGGAGCTATGGGAGCAACTCAAAGGAGATCAAAGGAAGTGAAGGATCACAAGTAGGTTCTTTTATCTTATCTGTTTATTGTAAGAAAAGGTTAAACATCTTTACTTCAGTTGTTCTAAGTGTAACTACCCACTTAGGGAAGATATACTTATCCATAGGTATAAATTCCGTATAACATTATTCTAGGCAAAGAAAAGTTGTCAGACTGGGATCATATGTGAGTCGATCTATAGTAGGAGGACATGAGGTGAGATTTGGTGAAGACCAGCATCACTGGCAGCAACAACAGTAGTGGGATGAAACAAGTAAAGGGAGAGGAAGATGTGGCACTCTCATCAAAAGGGCAGCAGGAGCAACACAGGAGGAAGAATGACATTTCCAAAGTGAAATTCTTCAGATGTGGTGAGCTTTGCCACTATAGCACTCAATGTCCTCTCAGGAAGAAGGACAAGGAGGAGAAGCAAGATCAACATGCTACATCCATGAAGATTGACAGGATGTCCTCCGAATTGGAGGAAGAATTTGCCATGATCACCGAGATACCTCCAGGAGTGAGGTGGGGTGATTTTGTTTTGTAGCCACAGAGAGTTACATGATGGGCAGGATTATTGAGGAGGTCCACCTCATGAATCAATACCTTGCTACAAGAGCCCATAACATGTAGTAGTAAGATGGATTAGTGGCAGTTGGTGCAGTCAGGTGCCAGAGTGATAGATGTAGTAGCTAGTAGCAGGTTAGATGCTCAGTAGCGGAGTGCAGAGTTGGAAGCAGTGCAGTTGGCACAGAGCAGAGTCAGCAGCAACGCAGGGGCTTCAGTAACAGTACATATTGTAGCAACAGTCAAGACTCAGGTGACAGATGCATCATGCTGACCACAATTGGTTCAGTATTTTGGATGCTTTTCCATTGCAGTTGTTGCAATTGTAGAAACAGGAGATGGAGAGGGAGTTGCAGTGAAGATGCAGTGTTGGCAGCAATTCAATAGGGCCAGTAGCAGCACAGATGCAGTGATTATTAGAATTGCGCAGTAGTTGGTGGACAGCAGTAGTTAGACATCAACAACGTAACAGGAGGTGTTGCAGAGACAGGGTCAACCTTTAGTGGGTTGCAACACTAGAACACATTCCTTGCTAAGATGGAGTGTTAATTTTTGTAGCATCGGATGTGTTCTAGACACGAAATTGGTGGAGAGGCTAGAATACATGTATTCTCCAAAACCTAGAAATCGTTTCTGGAAATTCCACCTAGATACAACTTAATGAAATAATTGATCTTTTCTTAATGGTGCCTAAGTCTAAACATAGGAAAATTGATTAATTAAAGGGTATTAATTAAGTCATGGAGAAATATTCTAGAAGAATAGATGGATCGAGTTCTAGTTAATATTAGCCATCGATTATGTTTTAATCTTGGTCGTTGAAGCTTCAACGAGAGATTATAAGAAGAAATTCGATGGGGGTTGGAGAACACACTTAGAGCCACAAAAAATTCAATTTTGCTAGAAAATCGATTTACAAAGAAGAAATTGTGAATTGCCGGAGGTGATTTAGTAAAGTCAAAGTAGTGAGAGAGGGGCGAGGATAGTAAGGTTAGAAGGAAGTTTTTCCAATCCGGTGAGTACATAGGAGAGAGAGTGTACTCCACAGAGAGGCTGACATAGTACAAAGAGGCAGTGAGAACTTCAGAGGGAGATCCATATTTTGCTAAGGAGAAGTCGAGATTCAGTGGAAAGAGCCGGAGTGGGAGCCCAGAGGCTAGGAAGATCAAGTTTCCAGAGTAGCAGTTGATCAGCAAAGTGAGAGAGACGTTGGTCCAAGCTGGGTGATGCAGATCTGCGTATTGTGACGCAGAGGCAGCAAGGAGCGACTCATCTTGAGCCAAGGTTAATGTCGAATCACCGGTGGAAGTGATATTTTTCTCACTAGACTTATGTCAGTCATTTTCTCTGTATGGAAAGCTAGATTTGAGCTTCCATATATTTGTACCCAGCTTTACTATTGCATAATAATAAAACCCTCAATTGTTGCATTGGTTTTTCCAAGGACATTGGTCCAAAAATAATGGTGTATTACTGGGTGTGTGCATCTATTCTTCTAGTATTTTTATTTCTTCTGCAATATATATTTTGTGAAGGATGCAGTATATATGTTTCGATATTTGTCGTAGAAAACTGCAAATAATTTGTTGAGTTAATTTAACAAATAGAAGAAATATTATCAGTTGTTGTAGTAGGATTCAGGGTCACCGAATTTTCACACAGTGACATTATGGATCCTACGTGGCATTCATACTTTGATTTTCTTGAAGATATCACCACCAATGTTGGCGATCATTACACCTGCCATTACTTCTATCATTTACTCTCCATTACTCCTCAAACCTCGATTACTACATGTCATTTTTCTAATTTCCCGCGAGGCTTTAGGAACATTGAGCACGTCCAAACATCCTCCATTTATTTTTTTCCCTCTCAAACTGCCTCTAATCACTATTGGAAGTTGAGGAAGTAGTAAGAAATTCTTGGAGCATAAGGAAATTGTTCTTTGGGATGCAAAATTACCAGTATGCCTAAAGATGAGTAATATTTTTCAATTCTTAATGAGTCGAATTTACATCGAGTTTTACTACTATGTTCCCATTCTCCTTTAGTTTTACTACTATGTTCCCATTCTCCTTCAGTTTTCTTGTTAACTACTTAACAATAGCTCAAAACTCCTCTAAAATCCATCTTTTGAAAATAAAATCCCCATTATGCTCATTCAAAGGCACCATGATGTTCATAGAAACCATTTTTGTTGATTTAGAGTCTTCACTTTGTTTTCCTATATGAGGCCAATATTATACCATTAAATGTAGGGTTCAAACCTACATATAAAACAAAAATCCTTCACAAGGTATTTGCATAATCTTATTTTGTCTGGCAACCATTTCAATTAAATATCCTCACACCATGTATTGTAAGCTCTTGAGACCTTAAGGTGTCTGGAACAAAAGCACTTTGTAATTAATTGCGCTCTCCAAATCCATGTATATTCTCCATAAGATGGATTAATTTCAATAGCACCTTGCATTTTCTTTACAAGCTTATAACAAAAATTTACACCTTATTTTACCAAATTCACATTCACATATAACACTTTTTATTTATAATTCACATTCATCAACTGGGTATTGCATTTTCTTTCCATAACTCATTAGGGTCGTATACATATGTGTTGTTGTGAATGCTATCAATATTGAAGAAATATTGTTTTCTTCATGATTTCTAGAACTAGGCATGTAATTTTGTTTTGCTTTCATTATTGTGTTTTATTATTGATTTCATCCATACACCAAGATTAATGTAACATACATAATTTACTCTCCTTTTTACGTTGGTGTGGGTTTCATGTACCTAAGTCTTATCATCTTTTTACTCTTGGATTTACCGTATGCTTGCTTTCATAATGATGGGTTATCCTTAATTCTAAGCACATCATCTATCTCTTCCTAAATGGGTAAAAAGAAAACCCCATAATATAAATTATTCCCTCATTGCATGAAACATTCGCAAAGTAGGATCCCTTGAGACCTTAGGGTCTCGGGCACAAAACCACCTCCATGTTATCTATGGAATGTCGCTAAACCAATGTTTTCCTTCACGACTTGGGAAAAACAAGTTTCTAATATCCATGCATTTGATTACATAATCCATACATAAAATCCAAGGTCTTATTCTTCCATAACCATATGTTACATAAATATCTCCCCAAATCCACAAATCCACATTTTGGCAATAAAAAAATATAATCCTCACGTTATTTCCAAAGGGTTTCACTTTGATGTCTACATGATCTGATATGTCTAAGTTGTTTCTTTTTTATGCCTAGTTACTCTCGTAACTCATTAAATCAGTGATATTATTACAATATATCATATACCTCTATAAAATTCAAAGAAATGTCTTGAACCATTTTAGACATCATCACTCTTGCACTTCCTTTTATATCATGATATTATGAAAACCCCTTCATAAATTACAAATCGATTCCAATGATGCATTAAGCAATTACCCTCTCCCTTATACAAAAATTCCCAAGTGTATGTTATTTTAAAACTTGTGTAATATTAGATTTATTGATGCTAGAATATTTTATTTTGTCATGACCTATATAATGTTTATTTTACAGCATGAGTTTTTCTAATCAAAACAAGGGAAGCGCCCTTGGAATTAGAATAACTGGTTATATTGTGATATGAGTGACATGTTACTTATGGTTGTGTCCATTTCCATTATGTACATATTTTTAGTTACAATCATTCACTTGCATATTTTGGAAAACATGTATTTCTTTATAGACCAAAGTTTATTCCTTCAGTCTTGCTATTATGTGCCATATATTATGAGGAGGCATCTACATGGTTGTTGTTTTGATTTATTTCATTTTCTTTTTTTTTGGGATATATGAGGATTTATATTTTTGGGAGGCACTAGCAGAATAACGACTAATATTTTTACATGGACTACATTAATTTTGGATATTTGAATGCATATAAATTGTTGCTTTTTCTAGATTATTTATTTATGATAAAAAAAAATTATGTATGGTTGGGTGTTAATCTTCTTCAAGAATTGTTTTATGTTGCAAATATTTCTTCAACAATTTCCAATAACATCCAATTTATAATTTCCACTTCTTCAATTAACCAATAATAGTAGAGAAATAGTAGACAAAACAATTATACAATATGCACAATGGAAGACATCCAAGAGACAAGAAACACAATATTTGGTCAATGACTAGGGGAAAACCCCACAATGGGGAAAACCCTTTGCAATTCTTCTTCTATTAGATTGTCTTCAAATGTTCAGCAGAGAGAGTACATCATCTAAGAGTCAAATTCAAAACTTTGACTAGCCAATATCCAAAAATCAATATCAAATATCCAATCAAGTAAATATGCCAAACAATTTATCCAAAGGTAGAGACAAGAGAGAGAGAGTCAACAAAAGTCATCTCTGATGCAAATTTGTCCAAGTCAACAACATTTAACAATAGTAATGCGTTCCCTAACCAATAAACAGTCAAAGGTCATAATAGTCCTCCAAGAGATTGGTCAAGGGTCTTCTTAGCTAAGAGACTTGACCTCCTTAGCTAGTCAACCATAAGCAAAAAAGTCCAAATTTGAGCAGTCAAACTTGGTCAGTGCAATGATGAAGCTGCAGTCAAAGTCAACAATAGGTTTGCGGTCAAAGTGCCCAAACTTCCTCAGTTTTTGTGCCCTCTAATGCGACCTAGTCAAAAAGAAAAATCCCAAGAGAAACAACAGTCAAAATCAATCAAAATGCCCCTTTTCAACACCCTAAAATAGATCTCAAATTCAACCAATCAGTAAAAGGCACTTGTCCCTTCACAAATGTGAGAGTCCCTGCAATTCTTGAGTTGTATGAACCAATCATTAAAGGAGAGAGAAGATATGTTGTGTGATTGTGATGAAGAGAACTTGACTTGTATTTATATGTGATGGAGGAGAGCTTATTTTGCTTCTAGGCCAACCTGAACAAATGTGTCAATGTGGGTTTCATAATCAAAATTATATTTTTCCTTGTCCAATTTGAGTGCTTCAAAAATCAATTTTGGTCCTCTTGGAAAGAAGAATTTAATGCAATTGTTGGAATTTGTCATTGAATTTCCAAAATAATACTCCCTCTCAGCTAGGGAGAAATTCCAATTGTATTGTGTGATCATCACAAGTATCTTGTTAATGTGTCATGTGCATCCCTGCTCATCTTTGCTTGTCTCTGCTTATCTCATTCTGAACACTCTCAAATATAAATAAGAAGAATTGTAGTAGAGGAGCTCCAGCTACCACCCTGACTCCATCACCATCGGGGAGACTCTGCTACCACCCTAAATCGTCACCATCGGGGAGACATGGCTACCACCCGGAACTAAAGAAAATGGGTGGGATCAACCTACCCCAATGTGTAGGGATCAAAATCTATCCCAAAGTCCCTAATCATCCATCTTGACCCTATAGAGTCAGATGGTAGAACACTTGCATCCACCAACTTGGGTAAGATCCACCTACTATAAGGGGTAGGGATCACACTCTATCCTAAGTCCCTCATCCCAATGGCCAGATCGGGAGGATATCCCACAAAGTGGGTAGGATGCTAATTGGGGCATACTCTAACTAAGGAACATCCTAAGTCTCTACACTGTATCAGTCAGAAGTCTCTCATCCCTCGGGGCTCATCAACTCCATTCCTCACCCTGAGAGCTCAACCATGGGGGGAAGAGCACTGCCTAATGTTCTTGATTAGCTAGGACCCTTATTTGAAAGGGTCATCTCAACTAGTCCAAGTTGTTCTCTAAAGACCAAGAACTTCCCTTTCGGTAAAGCCTTGGTGAGGATATAAGATATTTGCTCATCTATCGAAATGTGAAGGAGTCTCATATCTCCTCTCTTTACCACGTCTCAGATGTAATGATATTTGATCTTAATATGCTTGGAATTGTCGTGAAACATATGATTGTCTAACAAATGAATCCCATTTTTGTTGTCGCAATAGATAATTATTGTGTCCAGGACATGCTCAAATAACTCTCCAAAGAGCTTCCTCAACCAAACTACTTCACAACTCACCAAGTTGGTTGCAATATACTCGACCTCAATTGTGCTAAGGGCTACAAACGTTTGCTTCCTGCTCATCTAGGATATTATGGCAGATCCCAAACTAAAATAGCATCCAAAAGTACTCTTCATGTCGACAACATTGCCAACCCAATCTGCATCTATATACCCATGTACTCTAACATCTCCAGAAACATATCTCAGTCCAAGGTTAATACTCCCATCTGGATATCTCAATATATGCTTGGAAACAACCCAATGCACATGGTGAGGTTCATTCATAAACTGGCTCAAAGTGTTAACTATGAAGTATATGTCAGGGTGAGTGTTTAATCCTAGAGATTATTCAACATATACTTCGTCTTGAAGAAAATCATGTATAAAAGAAGCCTTCACATCCATTTGGTGAAGAGTCCATCCCTAACTTGTAGCAAGGGAAACTATCGAACGAATGGTTTTATACCATGCCACAGGAGCAAATATATCATCATAATCTTCTCCCACTTTTTAGGAGAACCCTCAGGCTACAAACCTTGCCTTTTATTTTTTTATGCTTCCATAAAACCCATGTTTGATTGTGAAGATCCATTTGGAGGTCACCATTGATTTTACCTTTGGTCTCGCAACAACATCCCATACGTCATTTACATAATGGGTTCATATTCTTCAGCCATAACATCCTTCCAAACTTGTTCTTTCACAACTTCTTAAAAAATGTGAGGCTTAGTTTGAATCATATTGCTCATAGTTACAACATATCCTTGGTACCCGTGTGGCTCCTTGCTCTCTCTAAATGCTCCACAGGTAATAGCATGTCTCTCGACAGCTTGAAGTGTGTTACAAAGCCATAGTGGCTTCTTCCTAGCAGGAGGATCCAAGGTGTCTATAGGCTCCATGGGACCATCAACAATATCTTTCTCAAACTCTAGCACAAAGGGACCTTTTAGAATATCCATATCATCACTCATTTTCTTAAGAGGAGGAGGCATAGGAAGGTCCCTTCTTTTCCAAGGGCGACATCTTCATCGAATGTTACATCCCTGCTAATTTCAACCTTCCTTTGACTAGGAATATTTATTCTAAATGCTTTGGAATCTTCATAATATCTAAGAAACGTACCTTTTCTTCCAGAGGATTCTAGCTTGTTTCTTTTTTCTTTTGACACATGGAAATATGTGGGGTAACCAAGTATCCGTAGATGACCAAAATCGAGCTTGGCACAAGTGAATACGTCCTCAGGGGTCTTTTGTCCAATGCTTGATGAGGAACCATATTTTGAACATATATTGCGATATTTGTTGCTTAACCCCAAAGGAACTTCGATAGCTTTTGGTCATGGAGCATGGCTTGGGAATCTTCCACAATATACATATTATTTCTCTTAGCCATGTTGTAGAATGTAACTAGGTTCGATCTTCATAATGACTTGTAATTATGAATTTATGAAGAAGAAAAAGATAATGTGTTTTGTAATAATTGCATCGTGGGTTTCATGAGCAAGGAGTTTTATCATAGGTCAAAGACTTATTCTTGATGTCTTTAGGAGTTTTTCGTCTTGTCATAAATATAATTAAGAATTCATGTATATAAATTCATGTTACACATGTGAAATACATGTCATTTATGTAAAAATTTGCACTCGAAGACGTTGTCACTATCTCTCTTGTGGTCAGCTAAAAGAAAAATTGTATTCTCCTGGTGAAGAAGTCGGCTTACCTCTAAGATCATATGCCAACCTAGACAACAAGAATAAGTCACTATATAAAGAGTGACTTGCTCTCATCGTAGCACCAAGAAATTCAGGCATCTGATCGACAACAGTGTGGATCTCAGTGCAAAGTGACAAAGGTAATACAGTGAGGAAGAAAAGCTTCAACAATGTGTAAGTGTCTCATCTCTACAATATGAACGAAGGACCAATGAAGGAACGAAGACTGTCTCATCTCTGCAAAGGACCGAAGATTTCTAGGGTAGTAGTCATTCAGTTGAGGGCTATAACAAGTACGGAACATTGTTGGAAGAAACCAGGACTCAAAGACTCTTGTGGATCGAAGAAAGAGATGAGTGAAGCTTGAGACTTTGCCATATAGTGCGAAGGAAAAATATTGTGTCAAAGACCATGTCCAAAACTATGAGATAAAGACCAAGACTCTGCCATACAGTGCGAAGGAGAAAGATTGTGTCAAGGACTACAAGATAGAGACCAAGACTCTCTAGGTGATAGTGCCATACAATGTGATGAAGGATTGAAGTATGAATGCTGAGGAATGCAAGAGATAGTGACAAATATCTTGAAGGTGAACTTGTGTCGAGTATCTTTTTCAAGGGTCTTGGTATTCGTCAATTGAAGTATCTATAAGAAGAGTCTTTGCGGGTTTTCCCCTCAAGAGGAGGGTTTTTAGCCCTAGCTTGGATTCTAACTATTGTGTCATTGATGTTATTGTTTTGATAGTTGTTTGATGTACTAAACATTGTAATAATGATGAACAAAGATAATAAGTAAAGATGTTACACAAGAATTTATCATGTAAGAGAATTTAAATTAATGTTTTCCCTATCCAATTATAAACATGGTATTGGAGCTATGGTTCAGTCAAGGGCATTCAGTTACAATGACACTCCAAGAATGACATCTAAGAAAATCTAGCATATCTCTATATAAACCACATTCTCGTGATAATTTGAATTATAGTCAAAGTATACATTAATCACAGGTTCGAGCCCTCTCTATACTCGAATATCTCCCTCAGTGTCGGTGCAGTGATACACAGTTCTCAGCATACCTTTACAAGTATAGGTGTTGCAGTTTGAATGGTGTACATGTTGGCTTCAGTTCGGATGCTAACCACAGTTCGGATAAATGCTCAGTATAACAATGAAATCAGTCTTAGATTCTTTCAAGAAAGATATAAGAACCATAGTCAAGAAGATGGGTAAACTTCCAGTCGTACTACAGTGACAGTGCTTCACTGTACAAGTGCCATTTGACAATGTTATAACCTCTGTAATAAGAAGTCTAGAACAATAACAATATTTCACATTGATATGCCACACGATGTTGCTCGGTATCAAGAGTAATCTCATCCTTCACCTTGTCGTTGCTACTTTATTACAATTGATCTCAAACAATGATTGGCTCAACCTATATGACAATACCATAAGATTATCAGTGTCATATGTCATATCAATGATCATAAGAATCAGATGTATGAGGATTCAAAGCATCTCAAGGCTCAAATGATCTCAATAACATATAGTCTGAAGCAGTTTTGGTAATGTCATAATTATGCTATGGTGCTTGGTGCTGGACAGTTCAAGAAGCTCTCAAAGGAAGTCTTGTAAAAGGATTTCAGTTGTTTCATGCTAGGCAGCGCAAGCAAGGATCTCATTTAAGGAAGCATCAAGATGAAGATCTCCTCTTCACATTCCAAGTAAGTATCTTTCATAATCAATCCTTGGTTTAAATGACTTCGTTTTGCAAGGAAATCGATATGTTGGTTGGGTAACCGAAGGTCCTTGCATGAAATAAGGAGGATAGTCATAGTCCTCAAAGATAAGAGAATTCATTGAGAATATTAATAGAATGGTCTCCTCTAATATTATAGGAATGGACTCTTAAGGTTCTCTCACAAAAACAATATTGGATACATCAAAGAAATATATGATGTAATGAAGCAGGTCATATTGAAGGTATCAAAGAATGAAGGGATATAGGCTTCATAAAATATCAACTATGAAATTTGGAGAGATGATAAGAAGATAATCATCATTAATTAATAAGAAAGGTAACAAATGTCCATGGGACAAGAGAGTTTCCTCATTCAACTTGTGGTTTCTATGCTAAATGGAAAAAGACAAGTTGAGGACAAAAGTGTTGAAGGCTAAAACACTCAAACATTATCAGAAAAGAAAGGTAAGTTTAGAAAATTTGGTCTTCAGAAAAGAAAGAAGAGTATAGCTAAGATTCAATGCTATATGGAAAGAAAGCTCATATCATCGGAAAGATGGAGGAAGTTGAGGAAAAATACCAAGGAAAGAGGAAGTAACAGATCTACTATGATTAAGATGGCCTCCCTCACAAAAGGGTCTTATTATAAGCTCCTAAATCTTTTGTTATAGATATGATCATGATAAATAATAAGATGCATCGTGGCATCATGGAAGCATTAGAAACAAGAGCTCGTGACATATCCATGGGGAATTATGAATGATGGATGGAACAAAATCCATGGCAGTCAAACATGAAGGAAATAACTCTTGGAAACCTCATTGGACATTGAAGGAAAGGAAGAAGTCATCTAGGAAAAGGCTCATCATACATCAAGTCAAGAGGAAACATCTGCTATATGGGGATATGCAGGATCCTCAAGATTCTCTGATGGAATCCTCATCGGAGGGTTCACTAATCTAGAAAGGAAGCAAGTGTTTCATCAGAAATTCCAACTTATGGAATTCATGGATTATTTTATGATGATATAAGGGATGAAGCAGATCAAGGGGTTGAAGACACTTCAATCAAGGAAGCTGTTGGAAGAAGCCTAGATGACCTAAAGGTAAAATAAGGTATGTATGCTTGTATTTAATATTATAAATTCATGTCATATGGTTGCAGGTAACATGGATCACTACTTCTATTTTGAGAAGCATGATCAAGGGAAAAATATCTCCTCCTATGAAAGGATGTAGGAAGGCATAAGTCACACTAGATGAAGTCAACATAATATGCCCTTGTATGAAGTATGAGGTGGTTAATTACAATTAAGGAAATCTGATTGGAAACTCCTAGGAATGGAATTTGTGAGAAACGAAGAGACTGTGAGATATGCAACTATGATGAAGGTGATCAACATCCAAAATACCAAGAAGATTTGACTAGAAAATCTCCTAGAAAGATAGGAAGACCTTGATGGAAGTTTGAAAAATATGGAGACCCTTGACAAAGGATATATTTGGGAGATGTGTCAACATGTATGTAGGATGCTAATACCTACAGAAAGATGTCATGATGAAGAGCCATCTCGTAAGGTACTATTTGATTTAATGTTATGTTTTATTTCTTGAATAATATCTAGATGAGTTCATGCAGGGCTACTGGAACAAGAGTTGTAAGTGCATGTACAACCAACATTCATTTGGTGGATGAAAATTCCTGAAATAAGCATGATGAGAAAGAAGTAGCCATATGAAGAAGGTTCCACATATGTACTAAGAAGGCCACTTTCCATGAAGAAAGGAATGACATGATGAACTAATGAGGAAAGTGGTTGGTGGCTAATTCCCTATGTTGCCACTCACTGCATTATGAGTTTTCAGTTGTCCAAAGTGCCAAAGAGAGAAGTGAAGTTTGAATCCATCTCCTGAGCCACAAAATCTCTCAAAGCTAAATCAGACCCTCTCCATTGGATAATGCTCAAGATAAGCTTTCCAACGGTAGGTGGAAGTCCAAAAATGGATCTCTAGATCAGATGTTAGAGCATATTAAAGATGCCTTTTGAAAGCCAGAAACCAAAGAGGAAAATACCAAGGGGAGGCTAATCGCAATCACAATTTCCTAAGAGCAGCGGCGGGGGAAAGGATAAAGCAGCTTGTGATTAGTGATCTCCGATATCGGTGATCGCAAACATCAGAGGTCCCAGGCTCATAACATATCGCAAATCGTCTATCAGCAGGTGGAAGGCATGACATATTGGCTTATAGGAAATCGGAGGCCCTGCATAACAGGGGTCAGGGAGAAATATCGCAAATCGGCGGTCAAGGGTCAACATACAGTGCAAAGGACAGTCAAATCAGCGATCAGGGGTCAACGTACAGTGCAAAGGAAAGTCAAATCATTAATCGGAGGGACCCACACATATCACAATCGAAATTCGATTGTGCCTATAGTGTTAAAGCGTCGAAAGGGGCCGAAAACCATTTAACAAAGGATTGCAGCGAAAAACCAAGGGCAAGCAGGAACTTTTCTCTCTCCTCCAAGGGGGCCACATGGCGGAATACCATTGATCCCTATGAATCCATGTGGTAGTTGATGTCAGCATGACATGGTGGGACGGAGGACACGTGGCATGCATATCTGGAATTTTAAAGGGTCCTATGGGGGCATATCTCGGTGACACGTGTCACCACTTAGGAAGCAACGCATTGCACTAATGGCATTGTCAATCCTGCATATCAGCGATTAGAGGTAGCAGCGCATCATGCATTACAAGGAATTTGTAGATTGTGAACCACCGATAAAGGGGCTCTGATAAGGGGGCTAGCCCGCGATCACATGGATGGCTAAAGAACCAAGGGCTAAGCACTAAAGGGGCCAATCTCGCAGATCGAAGATCGCACAGGTTAATGTCCCTCCTCCACCAAAGTCCCTTCCAACTTGTGATTGCGATATGCGGGAACCCTCCCAGATGCGATATTTTATGTGATATTCCTTATGGAAATTTTGTGTCCAGGCAAACGACAAGCTCTATGAGATATGGTAGGAAGGCCCTCTCCTATATTGTGATTGTGATACCCTGGGTGGGCCTAATCGTGCAGATAGGAAATAGCAAGGGTCAAGGGGAGATACCAAAGGTGACCATTATAAACCACCAATATGTGGGATTCTATGCAACAAAGGAAAAAGACCCCTAGAGGGGAGTCCAAAGGCCCTAGTGCTTGAGGACTAAGCACTTGGTCATAGCCCCTGGACACATGAAGAAAAAGGGACTAATGTGGATCGGAATGCCCCATCCTGTAGAGACTGTTTAATGGAAAACCCTGATGTGATAACTCCGTGACCAGGTAATGTAGAACTTTAAAGGCGTTGTGGGTCGGCAGCTATGGAATTTAAGAAAGGATATGGAGCATTCAAACTTGGCATGGACTGACCCAGAAAGACACCTTGTGACACGAAACCAGGGTCGACGTTGACAGAAGTAAATGAATATTTGGAAGCTCAGGAGGACTTGATTATCCAACATGGTGCCCCATACAGGGGGAAGACGAAGTACCACCCCGGGGTCCTCTTCTTTTGTACTGCGGTGTGAAACTGATAGTTGCCCACTCCCAACTCCAAAGAATGAGCAAGCCAAACAGTTATGACCGAAAGTGACAGGTGAACTGGCTGAAGCATCATGGTAGATACGTGGCTTGATCAGGGATGGCAGAGAGATATTTTCCTCACCATATTTCAATTTTTCTTTAGTTCCAATTACGCTATAATTTCTATGTATTTTAAAGGAAAGGAATCAAATCCTGATGAAATCATTTTGAGGCAGCAAAGCTTTGCACATCGAGACATCTAGTCTATGAGACAGCTGGAACTCAGGCAAATATATTTTGGTAACTGTTGATTCAAAGCCCCCCTTCTTTGTATAAATAAGGGGGAGAAACACTTAATACAGGTTCCAAAATTCTACACCCGCAATGGTCCAAATTATTGGGTTCCATTTTGGTTCTAAATTCTTGTTCATAAGGAACTTGAGTTGTAGATTGTTGAATGTAAATGGACTGGTGAATGAGACTCTTTTTGAAGATTAATGAAATTATTATGGTGATTCCAATCTTGGCAATGTGCAGTATGTTTTCCCCCCTATAATTATAATTTCATATATGTTTTTCCTTCTTTGAAATAGTGCAATGAAACTATCAATGATTTATCCAGGCTGCTAAATAGCGAATAGTCCCTGTGGTTAAGGCAAAGTTACTTATGTTAGTCTATAACTTGCACTACCTATGTACAAGACAGATTTACTTGTGTTATTTGATTAACTTGTAGTACCTGTGTGAGCCCAGATTTACTCATGTTGTTTGGTGATAAAGGTACCCATGATATATCTGGCATGAAACCTTAGTTAGCACTCCATTGTGGGTTTCACCCGTGTTCATGATTGTATATTTGTTACTAAGCAGTGAAAACACCTGTGTTAGCTACATATTTACTTAAGTACATGTAATGTGCACAAATTTTCTTATGCTTTTAGTGACAAATGTGCCCATGAGTTATATGGTCTGAAAGCCTTGAATATCGCTCCACTGTCTCTACCATTTCATCTCTTCCCTCTTCCATATTTCTGTTGGAACATTATTTCTTAGGATTCTGTTGGCAGCGCTGTGCATCAAGTTCCCTCCTTTCTTTCCTCCTCTTCACTTTACTACAATTGGAATATTAGGTTGCGTGATTGTTGTGTGTCGGCCACCAGAACAAGGCATTTCACTTTGAGGTTGGCCTTATTTACCCCATGAGCATTCAGATCCATGAGTTAGCTTGATTTTACCTTCATGAAGGCCAATTGAACCAAGCCCCTTTTTATCTTATTCACTTCTACATGACAATTGGAGTGCTGCAGAAACCCCCTCACTGATAATATTCCATGCACTCCTCTATTTAAGATGTCCTAGGCATTGGTCTACAATCAACCCAGAGGTTGTCTCTAGGAAGCTTTCTATGTATCCTAAAGAACTCGTGTTGCAGGTGCTATTAAAAGCCACAACATCTTTCTAGCGCCATTGCTGGGGACCGAATTATAATATTTTTCCCTGGGTACGACAAAATTTTTACATTCCCTCTGTTTGGTGAGCAAGGAAAGTGTGGGTTGAAGATCTCTCACCTTGGTGACTCCATTGTTTCAATTTTATGGTAAACATCTTGGTGACTCACTGTCCATATCTCTATTTTGATCGTCCTGGATTTCAAGCAGGCCCATACTCACTCTGATGCTAAAGCAGCATAAAACTTTCCCTACCTTTGAACCTGAAATCACTCATCTAGGGAGGTTTTCAAAATGGCCATTCCTGAATTCCTGGCCAACAAATTTGCCCCACTTGGATTTTTTTTCTATTGTTGGTTATCCCAATCATATCCCTTTGTTTCATGAATGGTATCCCTATTTTCCTAGATTCAGTGGAAGCACAGATAGCAGGCCTGACCATCACCTCAAACAATTTCATAATGCATGGAACAACAGGTTATTTTTCTTGAAGACGTACAAATTAAGTTGTTCAAGTATTCTTTAGACGAGGATACTAGAATTTGGTACAAAACAATACCTCGTGGCAGCATATCTTCCTTAAAAAAAATTCATATAGCATTCAATCACTATTGCAAAAGACTATATCCATTGAATGCTTTGTATGAAGATTGTTGCACACATTTTAATGTTGAAAGAATTCCCGAGGTTGATGACCCTTTTGAAGATTTTTGTGGAGCTCCGCTCCAAGAAAACATCTAATCGCATCAAGAAGCATCACCCAATGAGCAAGAAAGAGATGAAGGAAACATCATCGAGCTGCAAATAAACCCTTAGAGATCTTATTCGACCAAATTTGATGTTTATTTTTCCTGTAACGTATATGACTCTGGTGGAGAGTCAAGTGATGCAGAGCCACAACAATCTCGGTCATGGGAAGCTACACAAGAAGGGGAAGCCCATTAGGAGGTCATCGAAGAGGCTCCAGGTTACAATGCACATCCTTCACTTGGAGAACAAGATCAAGAATCTCATCTGATTTATGATGTGTATGATTCTTAAGAGGATGAGATGGTCGAGGATTGTCAAATGGATCTGTTTACTAGAAAGTGGGGAGAAAGCTTCCAACAACAAGTTTTTCTTAAAAAATATAAGGCTGAGGAGCTGAACAGTATTTTTAGCTGCCCTGACCAAGAAGATATTGG
This sequence comes from Pinus taeda, assembly GCA_000404065.3. Lineage (NCBI taxonomy): Eukaryota > Viridiplantae > Streptophyta > Pinopsida > Pinales > Pinaceae > Pinus > Pinus taeda. The sequence goes on along the minus strand of APFE031298344.1, from coordinate 37,601 downwards.
TCAGTGGACTGTCTATGAAAAAAAGGCAGCAACAAATTTTTCTTGTCAATTATATGACCTTGTAGCTGATTACATGACCACATTTTTAGGTCAACATCAGGGGTTATTCCTGGAGTATGCATCAAGTTCTTTGTTTGAAGATTTTTCATGGTGCATGCTTATTTTAATTTTTAAATTGTAGCAACGGGGAGGCATTAGGTCCAGCACCCAAATGTTGGCATGGCTCCATTGGAGAGTTGAAATCACTTAGGTGAATCGAGCCTCGTATATAAGTAGGAGTGTATATAAATAAGCTCACTAGCTAAGCATTTACTTTCCAGTTGTTAGAATTTTTATTTTTGCATTTTAATTTGATGAGGAAAGTACCCACAGCAAATAAAGTCCCATGGAGATTTTCTGGTTGTATTGATTCATTATATTTCTAACTCCATGCCCGATGGTGAAGGATACTCGTTTGCACGTTCTTAGCACCTTGCTAGCAAGGCACTGTCCCCAGTTGGAGCCAATGTTGTTACTCACTACATTATGAATTTTCAGTTGTCCAAAGTTCCAAAGAGATCAATGAAGTTTCAAGCCATATCCTGAGCCACAGAATCTCTCAAATCTAAATTGGACCCTCTCCATTGGATAGTGCTCAAGCTTAGATTTCCAATTGTAGGTGGAAGTCCAAAAATGGATCTCTGGATCATAAGTTAGAGCATATTGAAGATACCCTTTGAAAGCTAGAAAACAAAGAGGAAAAGACCAAGGGGAGGCTAATCACAATTACAGTTTCTAGGATCAGCAGCAGGGGAAGGGACAGAGAAACTTGTGATCAGTGATCTTCGATATTAGCAATTGCAAACATCAAAGGTCCCAGGCTCATCACATATTGCAAATCGGCTATCGGTGAGTCCAAGGCACAGCATATAGACTTATCGGCGATTAAGGGTCCCGCATAACAGCGGTTGGGGAGTGATATCACAAATTGGCAGTCAAGGGTCAACGTATAGTGCAAAGAATAATCAAATTGGCAATCAACGTGTTAAGAAACCAGCTCACAAACTTTTGAATATCAGATTTAAGGCCATCCCAAAAAGTTTCCTTCTTAACCCTATGGTAATTTTTTAAAAATCCTGAGTGCCCTCCTAAGGGAGAGGTGTGCAATTCCATAAGAATCTTTTGTTTGAGTTGGGAATTCTGACATAGGTATAAGTGATCTTTGTACCATAACGAAACACTTTTCCAGCTAAATGTATCAGATGTACTAGGATCTTGTAACTTTTGAATGAGTGCCCACACTTCTTCGCCATTATTCCATTCATCCCTTTCTTCATTTACCCAATCTGGTTAGATAATATAAATGGCACAAAGCAATGCTTCCACATCCTTATCCTTTCCTGAGAGTTCATTTTCCACAACATTTTTCTTCCCTTTTTTGTAGACAATTTCAAAGTCATAACCCAACATCTTTGTGACCCATTTTTCCTGCTCTTCTGAAGATAATCTTTGTTCTAAAAAGTATTTAAGACTATCATGATCCATTTTTACCTTGAAGTGTCTTCCTATTAGGTAGGGGCACCATTTCTTAAGTGCATGTAGTATTGTCAACATTTCCTTCTCATAAATAGCTTTTTGTAAATACTTTCCTTTGATTGGATGACTTTTCAAAGCAATGGGCATTTCTTCTTGCATTAAAACAACACCAATTCCATATCCCGAGGCATAAAATTCCACAATAAAGGTTTTTGTGAAGTCTGGTGTAACTAATACCGGTGCTTGGCACATTTCCTCTGTAAGATGTTCAACGGCCTTCATTGATTCTGGAGTCCATAAAAATGCATCTTTCTTCAATAATGTTGTTAGAGGTGCTGTTATTCTCCCATAATTCTTAACAAACTTGTGATAATACCCTATCAACCTGAGAAATCCTCGCAAATGCTTTATGGATGTGGGGATTTTCCATTCCTTAATGGCTTTAATTTTTCCAGGGTCTACCTTAACACCTTCATGATATATAATATGACCCGAATATTCCACCTCTTGTACTCCAAAGAAACATTTGGAGCTTTTTGCATATAATTGTTTCTCCTCCAATAGTTTGAGCACCCTGTCAACATGTTGAACATGATCCTTCCAAGTCTTTTTATAGATTAGTATATCATCAAAAAATACTAACACAAATTTTCTAAGGGAGGGTTTGAAAATAGAATTAGTTAAACCTTGAAATGTAGAAGGTGCACTGGTAAGGCCAAAAGGCATGACCAAAAGTTCATAATGACCCTCATGAGTTCTAAATGTTGTTTTCAGAATGTCTTCATTCTTCATTCTGATTTGATGATATCCTGAACGAAGATCCAACTTGGTGAAGTAAATTGATCCATGCAATTCATCCAACAGTTCATCAATGACAGGAATGGGAAATTTATCTTTAAGAGTGATCTTGTTGAGCTCCTTATAATCTGGACACATGTGCCATGATCCATGCATCTTGTGCACCAACACTAATGCAGCAGAGAAAGAACTTTGACTAGTTTGAATTATGCCAGCCTCTAGCATTTCTGCAACCATATGTCCAATTTCACTCTTTTTGGCATAGGGATATCTGTAAGGCCTAATGTTTGGAGGAATACTTCTTGAAATCAAATGAATAGCTTGATCATGATCACGAATAGGTGGGAGACCTTTGGGAGTATCAAATACCTTGGAATGAGTGTCCAAGACTTTTTGGAGATCTGGAGAAATAGATGATTTCGATGTGGGAACCTCTAGCGAACATAATTGTGCAATTACGCCTCATTGTTCTTTCTTTAGAAGATTTGTCATTCCATTAAACCTAATTATCTTTCCTAGTTTCCTTGTGATACCTCTTAATTCAACTTCCTTTCCTTCTGAAGAAAAATTCATGAAAATTTCTTGAAAATTAAAAGTTCTTGCACCCAAGGATTGTATCCATTGGACTCATAGTACAACATCAACGCCACCCATTGGAATGGAAAGCATTGGGCTATTCAATACATATTCTCCCATGGATAGATTGATATTATGGCACTTTCCAAAGCAATTTATGGTTCCTCCACTTGCAACCATCACTTGAAACTCTGGTGTTGGATATAGGAGGTAATTCAATTCCTTGGCTATCTTACAATGAATAAAATTATGGGTACTGCCCAAATCAATTAACACTATAACCTTTTTCTTCTTGATGTGTCCTTCTATCTTGATAGTTTGAGGAGTGGTAATTCCAACCAATGCATTACAAAATATGGTCGGATTCATTTATTCTTTCTCTAGGGTTTGTTCCTAGTGTATATCCTCTTCTTTTGATTTTTCTTGTTCCTTTTCTTCCTCCTCTTCACAATCTATGTAAAATAATTTATTCTCAGCACACTTATGACCTTTAGTGTATTTGCTATCACAACTGTAACAAAGCCCTTTTGCTATTTTTTCTTCCAATTTTTGGGGTGTCAACCTTGTAGGTTATGGAAGGCTAGGGGAAATAACTCTTCCATCCTTATAGTTGTGAGTGGTAGGCTTCCTTGTTCCCATAATTTTGCTTTCCATTTTTCTTGCCAACCTGAATGCCTTCTCCAATTAGACAGGTTCCCAAAGGCGAACCTCATGTTGGATGTTATCCTTTAAAGTCCCTATGAACACATCAATCCTATGCTCCTCTAGAATATCTTTTACCCTTATATTCAATTTTTGGAAGTCCTCAATGTGCTCCATCATTGAACCCTTTTGTTTGAGGTTTATCAGTTGGCTAAAAAAAGTGTTGCTTTTTGTATCCTCACAATGTGCTATCATTTCTTCCGTAAAAATTGCCCAAGTGACAATTTGTTTACGAGAGAAAAGCCATCGATACCATACAAACTGATTTGGTTCCAAATATAAAGTTGGAATGTGTACCTTTTGTGTGTTTTGCACATTATGGATATCAAAATATTGCTCCATATGTAGTATCCATGTTACGGGATCCTTGCCATCAAACTTCCTCATATCGATCTTTGGAACATGGTGGGTCTTCAATCCAACATTAGA